>QJNV01000410.1:0-53900 GCA_004155935.1 Monosporascus sp. GIB2 | reverse complement strand
AAAAAAAAAAAAAAAAAAAAAAAAAAAAAAAAAAAAAAAAAAACCGAAATTAAAATAATAGCTAACGTTAAATATTAAAACCTAACACACCAAAAGCTTAGAAAAGCGGTCGGGATAAAACTTAAACAGCTCTAACCGAAAAGTTACGTAACGAAATTAGTCGAACTTAATCGGTTCGACCACGATCGACTATTAGTTAAATAGTAAGCATTTAACCAGTATACCAGTATGAAAATATATATATTTTTAAATTTTAGAAGTTAAATAATAACAATTTATAATATAATTTCGTTACCTAAAATATTTTTAATATTACGAAACGTAATTAAATTATTTTATTTATTTATTATTTAAATTCTTATAATATTTTTATTAATATAAATCTGTACGTTTAATTTTAATAATTAATAAATTAATTCAATCGTTATATGTTACAAATTTTTATTTAATAATATCGTTAAATTTTAAATAATATTTAATATTATTAAAATATTAATTAATTTTCAAAAATTTTTTTTTAATAATTTTAAGTTCGTATTTAATAACTTAAGGTAAAACTTTAGTGATTCGTTAATAAAATTAAAAATACTACGTTTATTACGACCGTTATCGTTAAAATAAAATTAAAAAAACCAAAACTTTATAACGGAAAAGGAAATTTATAAATTTTCCTTATTTAAATACGTATTTATTTATATTTTTTAAAAAATTAATAATATTTGAAACCAAATATTTATTATAGGAATATATTTTACTGGAAACGCCGGAAATTAATTTAAGCTTATTATGTAAAATTATTTAGAAAAAGTTAAAATAAATCGAGTAAAATTAATTAACAAATTCTTTTCGTTATATATTAATTTTAAGAATAAATTTCGTTTTAATTTTAGTAATTCTAATAAAAAATAGTTTATAATTTAGGGGATTTTTAATTTGAAATAAAAAAATTACGTTTCAAAATATTATTACATTTAAAATCTTATTAATTAAAGCCGGATAAGGAAATTAAAAAAGCCTTAATTAATATATTTTATAAAAAATTTAAAAATAACGTTAAAAACGAAATAATTAAAATCGAAAGATTTATTATTTTAAATCGATACGTTATAGAAATTATTAAATTTAATAATCAATAATTTAAATAATGATAACAATAATAAAAACGATAAACTTTAAAAATAAGTTTTCGAAATAATAATAAGCCTAGGTATTTAGTAAATATCGGTATTTTTTTTAAAAAATAACATTTTATACGGAATAAAATTAAAACTTATAGAAGTTAAAGTTATTTAATAATAAAATATACGATAAATCGAATATTAAAATTATAATAAAATAGGCTATAAAGTACCGTAATGCCGATTACTTAAAAAATTCCAATAAAATAAGTTATAGATTTTAATACTTATAAGACGGTTTTAAAATAACTTAAATAGGAAAACCCTTACCATAATTTAATGGAAAAAAAAGCCCTTTTAAATTTTTATATACAAAAATATAATAAATTTAATAAAAAGTTAAAAATTTTCAGAAGCTAAAATACGATGTTGTTTCGAATAATAATAAAAGTTTTAATAAAAAAAACTTACGAAATTATTTTTACAAATATAATAAAAAAGAATTTTACAATAAATAATTTAAATAATTAAAAAATAGCTATAAAATTATTAAAAATAAATTAAAGCCGTTTATTTTAAAGGCCCGAACCGATATATATAAATATACGCTTTCAATTATCGACAATAATAATACCTAAATTATGAAAAATAAAAACGATTTATTTACTTACGTATTATACGTATAGTTATAAAAAAAATTAAATTTTTAACAAAAAAAGAAAAAATAAAAACGATAAATAATAATATCAGTATTTTCGTATTATTAATTTTTTAAAAAATATCGATTAAAAAACGGCCATAAAAAGTTAGCTCGAAAAAAAAATAATATTTATAAAAAAACTTTTTTTGTTATTTTAAATAATGTAATTATTAAATATTATTAATAAGTTATTACAGAATTATAATTTTAGTTAATATATATTATAAATTCGAATAAACGATAAGTAATTAAAAATAATATATAATAATATTTTAATTTAAAAAATATTATTTTAAAATTTAAAAGTATAAATACGACGATAATATTAATATATATAATAATAATAAATAACTAATTAACGATTTAAAAGATAAATAAATAATTTAGAAAACGAAATAAAATTAATTAATTATATAAGTAAGTACGATAAATTAAGAAAAACTTAAAAAATAAACATTATTTATAAGAAAATTGTACAATAGCAAAATTTAAAAGAAATAAAAAAAATTCCCGAAAAAGGTTTTAATAATAATAAAGAATAATAATGCAAAGTACAGTTAGGTTCAAGCTATATTTTCTAGGCTGAGCTAAATACACAAAAATTATTACACGATATAATTCGCACGATAAATATTATACTCAATATCCTGGAATACGATAATTAATCGGTAGTTTTTACGATTTAGAATAAATTATATATTTTAATCTTTTAAAGCCTTATTTTACCGATTAATACGTAATTACCGACAAATTTCAACCCTAATAAACCTTATGCCTGTTAGTAAATTCGACATAGTTACATAATATAACTTAAAAAACGTTAAGTTTTACGCGGTAATCTTAAGGATAAATCTTAAATACGTACAAAAAGCTTTACGAGTTTTCGCCAGTTTTAAAGCTTAATCGTCTTATAGCAATTTCTCGAATTACTATTACTATTACAGCTTAATATGGGACGAAACTCGTATACGATACCGGTAATCCGTACCGATAAAATTTTTAACGAAACCGTTTTATTTAAAATAATTAAATCTTATAAAGTTATTAAACGAACAAAAAATATCGATAATTTTATCGACCCAAAAAATATCTTCTAAAAAATCGCATTTAATTGTTAATTTTCGGATACGATTTAATTTTCGAAAATAATAGTAACTAATTTTTACAAAAATTAATATCCGATAATATAGATATTATAAAGAAGCTATTGGGGAAATTAAAAGGGGAAAAAGGGGGACGGTTAATAAGTACTAAGCTTTAAATTTTGAAACGTTATAAAAAGTATAACCGATGGTTTGCCCGGTTGCTCCGGGTAGCGAAATTACTTTAAAATACCGATATAAATCGACGTAGATAAGAACTGCGGGATAAGGCAGCCTGAAGTCGCCTTAAAGTAAAACGCCTGCGAGAGAGATCGGTTTAACGAAGCCTAGGAATTGAGGTACCAATTTATCATTTTATCTAATTTTGTTTATATGGTCACGTCTTTTCAAGGGAGAAAAAAATAATAATAACCTTATTATTTTATAAATACGACTTAGAATATATTAATATACCGTTATAATAAATAACAGAATTTTAGAAAAAAGTTAACTAACTTAAATTATTATAAAAAGATAAAAACAATTTTTATATTACAAATACCGCCAAAAATTAATTATTCTTTTACGATAACGGAAAAATTATACGCGAAATTAATTATTTCGACATTTTTATTTTAAGAAAAATATAATATTTAATTTCGACATTATACCATTAAAAAATAACGACATAATTTTTTTTAAAAAAAATATATAATTACGTTAATATAACCTCTTAATTAATTAAAAAATTAATCAAGTAAAGCTTTTTTTATAATTTAACGATAAATATAAGACAAAGATAAAAATTTTAATATTTAATTAAAAACGGCAACAAATATCAATATAAAGATATAACAAAAACTTTACCACTTATAAAAACACGATATAAAAAATAGGTATTATACACGAATACGACGTATTATTATTATTATTAAAACGAAATTACGGTAATTAAATAACGATTTATAACAATAGCTTAAAAAGTTAAATAATTTAATTAATATATTATCGTAATATTACTAATACGAACGATTTTTTAAAAAAAAGTTCGAAATAAAATTATCAAAATATAATAAATAGGATTATAAAATTATTCTAAAAAAAGAATATCGATTAAGTTTTACATTATTTATAATTTTAATAAGATAAAATTATACGTATTTAAAAAATATTTAAAAAATCGATTAAAAAAATCGATTATTTAAATTGTTAATTAAATATTTTATATTTTTCGTACTTAAAAAATAGAAAGTTACAATTTATTATAAATATTAAATAATTTAATAATGTTATAATTAAAGATAAAGTATTATTACGCTTAATTAACGAAATAAAAAATTATTTATATAAAGCTTAATAATTTACTACTTTTAATTTTAAAAACGGATATAACTTAATTTATAATAAAACATACTCCGAATAAAAGATAATATTTCGAATTAAATACGGATTATACGAATATTTTATTACTTTTATAGGATTTACTAATATACCTGCTATTTTTTAACGTATAGTAAATTACGTTCTTAAGAAATACCTTAATATTTTTAAGATATATTACCTCGACGATATTCTTATTTTTTAAAAAAACTAAAAAATAATACGAAAAATACGTCCATAAAATACTATAATTATTTTAAAACGTTAATTTATTAGTTAACGTAAAAGAAAGCTAATTCTATATGTAAAAAGTTAAATACTTAAGCTATATTATCACTTCTGAATACATTAAAATAAATCTTAAAAAAATCGTAATAATATAAGAATAAATTAAACCTATTATAATTTTAAAAAATATAAACCTTTCTTAAATTCACTAATTATTATTAAAAGTTTATTAAAAAAAGTTTTAATAAACGCTAAAAACGAAAAAAATTTTCTAATAAATTAAAAAAGTTATTAGCAATTAATTAATATTAGTTATATACGATCCAAATCACTTAATAAAGCTAAAAACCAATACCTTAAATTATGTTTTAAGCGTAATAATTAGCTAACGAAATAATTAAAAAATATTACACCTTGTTATTTTTTTTATAAGTTATAAAAATTTAAATTACGTTACGTTATTTTGGACAAAAAAATTTATTACTACTATTAAAACGTTCTGCGAATTTAAATATTTTCTTAAAAGTAATTAATATTAAGTTAATATTTATACGAATCATAAAATTTTTACCCGATTTATTATAACTAAAAAACTTATAATATAATAATTTCGTTATATGGAAAAGCTAACAAAATATAACTTTATTATCATATATAAAAAAAGCTTAGAAAATAACAAAGTTAACGCTCTTAATAAACGACCTAACTTTAAAAAAAGGGTTAAAATTAATTACGTAACTTTTAATACTATTACAAAAAAATAACTACGTCTACGCCAAATTTTAATAATATAAATAATACCTTTAAACTTATACTAAAAAATCAAAATATATAATAACAATTTATAAAAATAAATAAATAAATTATAAATCCCGGAAAAATATTAAAAAAACCCGGTACGAAATATATATAAACATTAATTATACGGATACCTAAAAATTTATAAAACCTTAAAACGTTTTTAATACGTATATAATTTTCCTAAAATAAAAAATATAATACAAAAAATTTTATGTTAATACGACGTTTACGTTAAAACAAAAACACGATAACATAAACTATACGAATAACTATAATTATTACTAATCGTAAAACCATTATAAAATTTTATTACGATAAATTTTATTACCATTTTTTTATTAAAAATTTAATTACGGGTATATATTACGATAGCATTTTCGTAATCGTTAATTGATTTATAAAATTTTCTTATTTTTTACCTTATAACGAAAACATAAACGCCGAACAAATAACGTACATCTTTTTTAAAAACATTTTTAACGTATATAAGCTGTTATACGAAATCGTTTTAAATAAAAAGACGACGTTTACCTTTAAGTTTTAATAAAACCTAATAAAACAAATCGGCTTAAATCATAAATTATTTAATACATTCCGACCTTAAATAAATAAATAAAGGGAACGATAAAATTAAACGTTAAAAACATATTTATAATATTACGTTAATTATAAACAAAATAATTAGGTTAAAAAGTTACTAACGGCCTAAATAACTTATAATACCAATTATTACGAAAATATTAAAATAAATCCGTTTATAATTAATTTCGGATTTACTTTAGAAATTTATAAAAAAATACGAGAAAAAGGTTTATTTAATGTTAAAACTATTTTTACATTAAAATAATTTAAATGATTATATTAAAAAATAAAAACGGAACTTAAGTTCGTATATAATCGGATAAAAAATATTATAACTAGAAACGGTTAAAAAAATTAATTTTTTCAAAGGGAGAAATAATTTACTTAATTACTAAAAATATCCAGATAAAACGCCTAAATAAAAAGCTCGATTTTTAAATATATTAGCCCATATAAAATTATCCAAAAAATTTTAAAAAATAATTACCAGTTAGAATTATTACTTAAGATTAAACTCTACTTAATTTTCTATATATTTTTACTTGAGTTAATAACAGATATTATTAAAATGTATATTAAGTAAGATAATATAAAAATAGAGGATAAATAAATATACGAAACAAAAAAAATCGTTAACGTACGAAAAATCGACGGATTTACCTAATATCTAATTAAGTAGAAAAATTACCCGAACTTCGAGAATATTTAAAAGCCTGCAAAAAACTTTATAAACGTTTAGCGGTTATTAAAGATTTTTTATTAACGGCATCGGAATTACTAAAGATAATATTCTAGTTAATATTATTAACGAATTAATCGGTATTTTCAATACTCGATTAATTAATTAGATTAACAGGCGGGATTAACGCGGTTATAAAGGCTTTCGCGCCAGCCTATTTCTATCGTTTTTGCTTTTTTAATTTTTTTAACGATTGTAATTTACGTTACATTATTTTAATATTTTTCGAACGAAAAAAAGCTTTTTATTTCCAAAGGCGGATTAGTCGTATAATAGCTTCGTTTATCTTTCGTTAGTAACGTTATTACAATTTTAAAAAACGCTTTTCCGTAAATATTTCCTTTCGTTTTAAACGTTAATTTTCGGTACGAATATTTTCCAGCGAGGAAAAAGAAATACCGTTTCTATCATAAGGACAGCTTCGTTTAATATACGCTTTATATTTTAATATATTTTTTATTATTTCATATTTCCACCCTTTAGAAAAATATATAAAATACGGCATAACTTTAAAACTAAATTTGTTAAAAATAAAAAGTAGATTTTAACGACGGGTGGTCGAAAAAAAGGCCTGGTAATAAGTTTTAATAACGCGAGCCGATATATTAACATTAAGAAAGATATTTACCGGGGAAAAAAGAAAAAATCTTGGGATAAAATTTACGAAAAGGGGAAACCGTATTACGACCTAATAAAAAAAAGGCCCCGAAAATGGTCTAATCGGACCAAAACAAAATCTAAGTAAGTTAAGTTACGTAATTAATATTTAACGTTAGTTTATTAAGCATTATAAATATTAAATAAGCATAACGAATTACTATTTAGCGGTTGGTAATTAAGTAAAGGTAAGCTAATGATAGGATTTAAAGATATATATATTCGTTATTTTATAAGTTAGGTGGCGACAATTTGTAATATAACTTCGTTACCCAAGACATTTTTAGTATTACGAAACGTAATTAAGTTACCTTGTTTATTTATTGCTCAGATTCCCATAATACTTTTGCCAACATAAACCCGTACGTTTAGGTTTAATAGTTAGTTAACTAGCCTAGCCGTTATAGTTAAAACGTATTTAATAACTGCATTATCGCATGTTCGAACCGGTTTATTATATTACCGGTTTTTCGGTTTTAAAACTTTAGCTTTTCGTTTTATAATTTTAACTTTTTAATTTTATTTTCGACCTGCTGATACCTATCCTTTTATGCCCTAACGTCGCGTTTAATACCATTTATGTTGGTACCCAGGGAGGTATAAAGCTTGTTTAGGTTATCAGTAATCTGCTATCTCTGGATAGGGGTTTTATATCGCTCGTTCCTCAGCTATTAAGGCAGCTGAGTTAGTGGGGTACCTTTTAAAAACGCTCCGAAGGCAGGTCTTTTCTCTGCTGCCACACTCGATATGGGTCCCTCTTGTTCCACCTTTTCCTCACTGTAAAAATCTTCGTCCTGGGGAACGCTCCCATCGTGGGAAAATCCCTGCTGGGGAAAGGGGAATGGGGGTTCTAATAGGCCGCTTTGCTCAGCAGGGAGCTACCCGGGGATTTACTGCTTGCTCGCCATCGTCAACTGCTAAACTCTCTATTAGCTAAACGACTCGCTCTGGAGTCTCGCGCTCTCTCCGTTAACTTAACTCTGCAAATAACTACTTCCACAGTAACGTACTAGGTTGCCAATCAACAACCAAAAAATGCTACCATGTCAGCAGTTACAGTAATCAAATGCAGTAGCCTGGCGCAAACTATGTGTTGATGTTGCTCTAGACTAAAACCGTCTAGGCCAAGCTCCCATTACATACTCAAATCCATGCTTAAAGAGCTTCTTCCAGACAAAGGGTGTCCCAGGCTGCATCCTGCAGCCTAACCCACCAGCCGTGAGCACCTCAAAGCACTAACTGCCAACAATTAACGTTTAAAGGTTCTGGTTAAGAGATAGAGGTAATGATGCCTTCTTAGATAAAAAGAAAAACAAGTTGTATGTAAGAGATAACGATACCGAAGGTGGCTGTAAATGGTTCCAATTAGGGGCTGAATTATGAGGGCCAATACTGAGCTATAGGAGCCCAGCCTTAGCTAGGTCTGACATTATCAGCCAAAGAGCTTTATCAGAGCTTATGCTCTGGTCTACATAATTGCAGATTTCCCGGCTCAGGGGTGACAGTAGCTTTTATCCGCCGCCCAAAATACTCAATCTCAACGGAATCTCCTTCAGTCACTGTCTTCGGGAGGTAAGCATAGGCGATAGGCTTCCGAATCGTGTATCCGAATGCGGCGCTGGTGATGTACCCGACCGCTTTGCCGCCGACAAATACCGGTTCCTTGCCGAGTACCACCGAGCGCCTGTCGTTGACGGTAAGGCAACGTAGTCGTCGACTGGCTGTTTCTGTAGAACGTCCTTTGAGAGCCTCGTGGCCGACATAACCCTCTTTGGTAGGAGCAAGAGCAAACTCAAGGCCGGCCTCATATGGATCATGCTCAGTTGTCATGTCGGCGCCCCAGAATCGCACACCCTTCTCCAGACGCAGAGCATTAAAGGCGCTTCCGCCGGCGGCAACGACTCCGTAAGGCTTGCCGGCTCGCCACAGGGCGTCCCATAGGTATAGGCCGCTGTCGGCGCTGGCGTGGATTTCCCAGCCCATTTCCCCGACGTAAGAGAAGTTGACCACCGTAACCGGGATACCGGCGATGTGTGCCCTCTTGACGTGCGAGTACGGAAGACCTCGGCTGTTGAAGTCGTCCGAGCTGACTTCGACGATTATATCCCGAGAGCGAGGGCCCCAGAGGCCGATGCAGCAAGTGCCGCCGGTGATATCACGCACCTGCACGGACCGGTCGGGAGTCTTCTTTGTCTGCAGGCGGGCTTCCCGGTCGAGGTAGACAAAGTCCACATGCCCATTGGCTGCAACCTGGAACAGATCGTTGCCGAGTCTGGCCACGTACATGTCGCTTCGGACACCCCCCTGGCGATTGAGAAGCAGACTGTATGTGACAGTGCCGGGCTCTTTGGACACATCCCCTGTACCGAGACGCTGGAGCAGGTCGAGTGCTCCAGGGCCGGCCACCTCAAGCCGGCGATAGGATGTCATATCGTACATGGCGGCCGCGGTGCGTGTTTTCCATGCTTCTACCGCGGCAATTGGAGAGTAATACCTAGCAGACCAGGCATCCCGCTCGACGGGTTGCCATCGGGAGGGCAGTTGTTCGAGCAGTCTTGCGTTGGCCGCGAACCACTGCGGGCGCTCCCATCCTCCAGCTTCGAGGAAGAAGGCGCCGAGCTCGCGTTGGCGGCTATGGAACGGACTGACGCGTAGGTTTCGGGGCGAGTCCCGCGGCTGAAGGGGATGGAGGATGTCGTATACCTCCACGAAGTTCTGTGTCGATGTCTCCTTGATGTAAGCGGGGCTGAGTTGGACCTGATCAAATCGCGATAGATCGCAGTCGCCGAGGTCGAGCTGTGAGACTCCAGTGGTCAGGATCTCCGCCATAGCTCGAGCCACCCCCGCGGAGTGCGTCACCCACACTGCCTCCGCTACGAAGAATCCGTCAAGGTTGGGCGACTGTCCGATAAGGGGTAGTCCATCGGGGGTGAACGAGAGGATGCCGTTGAATCCCTCGTCGACCTTGGTCTCCCGTAAGGCGGGGAGGAGCTCCTGGGACATTTTCCATGCCGGTTCAAAGTCCTCGGGGGTGAAGTCAAGGCGCGACGGCATATGTTGTTCATCGACGTGCTTCGGGGTTTCGCCCAACGACGCCGCATCGACTGGCATCGGGCGGTGGCCGTAATAGCCAATGCCGTATCGATCGCCGTGCTCACGATAATAGAGGTCCTGGTCCTGGTACCGCAGAATTGGCAGTTTCGCTCCGTTTGGTTGCGGGTTGCGACCCGCTTGAGCCGGCACTGCAGTGGTTTTGGCATACTGGTGTGCCATTGGTACCAGAGGGATGGACAGCCCGGCCATTGCCCCCACCTCAACGCCCCAGAAGCCGGCGCAAGAGATAACAATATCCGCGGGGACTGTCCCATCTCGTGTAATTACGCCGGTGACACGGCCGTCAGCTTGGGCTATCCCGGTAACTGGGGTTGACCCTAGATAACGAACACCGGCCTTTTGTGTACGTGCAATGAGCAGCTGCGCAAGGCGCGCGGCTGATGCCAGGCCGTCACTGGGGATGTGCAGACCGCCGAGGATCAGCTCCCTATTCAGGAGCGGATAAATCCTGAGGCACTCATCGGCGCTGATCAGACGGGAGTCGATGCCCCAAGACGTGGCCAGGCCGTGTTTTCGCTTGAGCTCTTCGAGCCTTGCGGAAGTCGTAGCCACCTCCAGACCTCCCACCTGATTAAAACAATCCAGCGATAGTAGTTTTTCTACGGTATATTTGGCGAACAGGCTCATGGTCTTGGAGCTGTTCGTTTGGAACACTAAGCCGGGGGCGTGGGACGTGGACCCACCCGGCAGATCCAGAGGCCCCTGCTCGACTACGGTGATGTCGGTCCATCCCCGGCGGACCAGCTCATCAGCCAGGTTGGTGCCGACGATACCGGCTCCAACGATGACGACGCGAGGTGCCGGTACCATCGTGAGTAAGGGCCTTCCGGGTAGGAAGTATAAAATAGAGCAAAAGTCGGCGCGAGGAAGAGCTGCCTATTGCAGGACAGTACACCCGTATACCATATGGATGAGTTAAATATACTCGGAACGACTCTGCCAAGAGCGCATCCGGAGTAACAGAGCCGTCTAAAGATACGTCTACTACTATTCGTGGCAACCGCGTACGATAGAGGTCGGACCTTGCTTGTAATAGCGGTCACGTGATCGGCGAAGGGAAACCGACGCCGGGTTGGAGGCGAATGATCACGATCATGGCTGCATATGGCAACCGAAGGCAGAGGGTCCCGCAGAGCGACTGTCGGGCTGAGAGTCGGGCTGGCCGTCAGGCACCATCAGCGAAGCTATCTTATTCATCGGGATGCTGAAAGTTGCGGAGCTTCCTCGTCTGGGTTTTGCCACTTGGAGAGTGGGCGGAGAGGGAGGGAGACCAATGATAAATGACCGGAGCATATGAGCCGGAGGAATGCCGGCCCCGCAGGACCGTCCCCGCCGCCCCTGGCGAGCGGCGAGCTCAGGTCCCAGAAGTCCATCCCAGGCCATGGAGTTATCTTTGAGCTCTGTAACGTATCCCGGCCTAGATACCGACACAGGGAAAGATATCGCGAGAAAAAGTTTGTTTAATGCCTGCAGCCTCACTGATTGGCTGCAAGCCAACAACATCGTGATCTGGGCACTTAAAGTCTCGTCAGCTCACATCTGCAAGCTGAAGAGACTGACTCGGTGCGTGTCTCAAGGAATTGTATGCCACAAGACCGTGAAAGCCCCTGCGCTGACCTTTGCTCTTGGGCAGGGTGGACGCAGTATAAAATTATGGGATGAGCGGTAACGGCGTATGTATGCCATGGTATTGACAGAGTCAGTGGCTACATCCTTCGTAATGCGAAAACGCACAATGGCAGCGTGACAAACTCGTTAGTATTCTAGAGTATTAAGTGAATCGCGAAGTAACTGACTTCGTCCCTTCTGTAAACCCCCTGATCCTGGCCTGTTTAGCATCTACCCTTAGCCCAGCCGTGGGCACATGCCATAAGTTCACGCGTGATGTGGAATTGTGATGTAACTGATCAAAGTAATGCAACGCTAAATTCCCAGAGTCTCCCCCTGCCCGCCACAGCCATACTGCTAAAAATTATTAAACATGACGTTGCTGTAGTTCTCGTCTTCCCACCATGCCTTGCCTCTGTTCTCGATCATGGCGGGCTGCGAGTCGCCATTGCTCATATTCCCAATGCCGAGGTCCGCTGTGTCTCCCATGTTGGTAAGTTGGGAAGAGTCCGCATACAGCCACGGTGTGAAATTGAAAGTGAGGATGTCCGTTTGCTCACTGGACCGCTCTTTGCCGCGGGGATTGGTCCAAGGCGAATCTCGGCTCGAGGGGGCAAAACCTTTAAATGATAGTGTAGGTGCTTCTTGTCCTCCGTCGGCCGTGTCTATTGTGATTTCGGGTGACGTCGCAACGATAATTTCCAGTGTTGAGCTTGCGTCTGCAACCTCATGTGTCACTGTAGGGGTGAGAGAGTTATCCAGCAAACCTCCAAACGATGCTTTGGGGGAGTCCTCCGTAAAGTTGAACTGCAGGATTTCCCACATCAAGGGGACGCTGAGGTATATCTTAGATGGCACCCAGTCTTCGACGTCCATGCTTTCCGGACCTGCGGCCATCCGCGTCATCTTGTCTAGGCTTCGGTCCTACGAGCAGCCTGTTTTAGCCTAGACCTTCGCTCATCATAGGAAACACTTACCAATGCCCCGCAGGCTGCGGACGAGGATATGAAGCCTTTCAAAAACTTCTTGCACTTGGCAAAGTCTGTGTTGGACTTGTGTCTCAGCCTTGTGGCGGCAGAGCAACAGTAATAGAGGTGCACCGTAGCTGCGATGGCTGCTGCGTGTCCAAAAAACGGATCTGTCAGTGGCACCTCCTTCTCCACAACCATATCTATCATGCGGACGATCCAGGTGGCGTGCAGAAGGGCGAGCTCCGAAGATCGCCTCCAAAAAGTGTTGGGGATGGCCAAGTTTGGATTGTGCTGCGCCCCGACAATATAGAGGAATGGGTGGTTCAAAACGGTAGGGATCGCGTGGTACATGAACTGCTCCTTGAGCCATGGTGCCCAATAGTCTCGATTCACCCTCAACTCTTCTACTTTGCGCTTGTAAAATTTGGCAGAATCGTACCGATGACACATGGGGATCATGTTCTCGGTCTCCATGAAATCGGAAAGTACCTTGGCGTACATGGAGTCGTGTCTCCAGGGCTCTTTCAATATGTTTTGGGAACAGTTCGAAACGTATTTTCTTACTTGGCTCCACACCCAAGCTAGATGGACGCTTGTGTTCCATATTCCAGGTTCATTGGGTGCGGAGCACCCAAGCTCGTCCATGGGAAGAGTGGGCGCCTTTGGGTCGAGCTCCAACTGGCCACCGTCTGCTGATGAATAGCGTGGCTGCCATATCTCAGTTGGGATACTGAGCAGCCCAATCTGACGCCCATAGAACTGCTCGAGTACCTGGAGGCTCCAGAAAAGTCTCTTCTTCCGCTCAGCGGTTGGGTCGTCGATATCATAACAAGACTTGAGATCCAGCATGGCGGATTGACAAAGTTGAAAAGCAAGGCCGAGGTGGAATTGTCCGAGGTGGAAGTTTCCATCTATATAGTGTTAGCTGAAAAGGACCTTGACATGTCATCAAGGTATTTCATGCCTATAAAGGAAGAGTACGAAAGGAGACACAGGCTCTCAATGGTGGTTAGTTCCACTGTACCGTTTGCTATGCGAAGCATAACCAGACTTTTTGCGTTGTCACCGTTGAGTCGCGACTGGTCTCGCTTTGCTGACCAGCGCGAAGTGAGCGCCAGTATACTGCAGGCAAGCTCTTCAGGCAGCAGGCCGGGGTCACTGACCTCTTCACGCTCGAAACACCAAATCGGCTGTCTGTGGCAGTACATGAAGTAGAGGCAGATACCAACGGCAACGTCCGATCTTCTAGGACGCAAATTTGAGTCTTCAGGGTCCGAAATGGCTGTAGACGCATGACTTGTCGCCCTGCTATGCTCGCGAGCTGGAGGGGTGGTCGAGTATGATTTATCCGATGTATCAGGGATTTCTTCGAGTGCAGGTCCTTGACATGAGGCATGGTTGGCCCTGAGAAGACGGTCAGAAGGTCTGAAGGCAGCGCTTGACGGATTTGTATCGTATGTACAAGCCGCCACTCAGGAGGAGATCTAGTTTCTCTTCCAAGTGAGCCAGCCTCTCCTCCTATTGATCGATTGTTAGAAGCCTGAGATAATAGGGAGGGTATGACGTACAACGTACCGATCGGCCACCTTGTGATAGTCTTCTCAGAGGCGGATAAGAGCACGACTGGCTAAGGCGAACGCAGCTCGAGCAGGCTGGCTTCTCGCCCGGGCAGCGCGTCTTCTTTCTTCTGTGCCATGGTTTCAGCGCGCGATAGGCATGTGAGTTCAGGGACTGCGACTGACCGGCAGGTGAGGCAGGCATGGTGGTATCGTCGTCTCCCACGCGCTCCACGGGACCCATCCTCGGGCGGTGCCATGGTATATCTTGGCCGGAAAGGCCCTTCAACCTTGAAATGGACTCGCTCACGATCGAGTAGGATGAATGTCCGCCTTCGTCGAGCAAACCTGGAACCGACGGGAATGGTGGGAGCCCAACCGCGGTATCTACTATAAGGACTGAGGCGGGGTTAAGGAGCTATTAATAGTTTAGTCCAAGAATTAACCCACCCCAACTAAGCTAAGAAGATAACAGCACGCGAATCATGACACCCATATTGTAGGGTGCGGTGCGTGATCGGTCGGCTAGATGCAGTTTCGCATGAGCCTTTGGCAATGGCCGTATTTGCCATCTGTACGTCATTGCACTATGATGAAGTGGCACATATTACCTAATCGGCCAACGACCAAGCATAAGGATTTACAAAATTAAAGACCGTCGCCCCCCAATAACAAGCGTTGTCTGGCACGGGGTGCTCCGAGATGAAAGCGATGTCGTTCTTTGAGGTGGTGAAAAATCATGTTATACTTGTCAAGTTCCAATTGAGCCCTGATGTCCATGCATCTCTTTGTGCTCCGTATAGTTCGTGGGTACACTATCTGGAGACTGCAGCGGCGGTCCGGAAGGACCCTATCTCTTGGCACTGGCTCGAGCCCGGGCTTCCCTCGATGTCGAGTCCTATTGAAGGCAGGTGCACGTTTTAATGGCCCGTAACATATGTACAACCAGCGACGCTAGACAAGTGCCACCTGAGGCACGAAGACCACTTCACGCCTTGGGACAATCTCTCACATCACGATGTGCATCTCTCATTATTACATCACTATAACTTCTCGACTGGGTCTATCAGATCTCTCATCTCTGCTCTCGGCCACTCCGGGTTAAGAGCCGGATCTGGGCGTTCCCTATCCCACGCCCATTTCTCCGCCAGTTCCGGAGTCAGCGAATTCTCAAGCATCTGCACTACGTACTTGCCCAGCACCGGAAAGAATTTGAAGCCGTGGAACGAGCCGCAAGTTGCAATATACAAACCCTTCGAGCTCGGGTGTGGGGAGATGATGAAGTCTCCGCTTGAGGTGAAAGCATCCCTTTTCCGCTAGTCAGTCATTTGGTGCGCTAAATCGTCATGGCGATGCGATGCATGACTTACCAGCAGATACGATGTTTCTCCATCTTCCAGGCTGCGCCTTTGTTGCCAAAAAATACACGGTTCGAGTAGCGGATGTCCTCCTTAAGCTTCCCTGGAACCTTCCACTGGGCATAATCAGGTTCGGCAGGCGGCGTGGAGATGACGCGACCTGGAATAACCTCCCGAGTGTTCCTGAATATTGTTTGTCCCCACCACTTCAGCTCTCTATCGGCAGTAGGTGGAAGAGCGCCAATGAAGGGGCCTGGTCAGTTCATTAGCTGGGCGATGCAATGCGCGTCTTCGTGTCCGACGTCTAATCACCTGCTCTTGGGTCTGTAGGGTTCTCCTGAAAGCCCACGGGCATAGCTGCGAATTTCTTGTACGACTCCTCATCAAGAGTTGCCATTCCTGTGGTAATGCCGCCTGCCACGATCCTCGAGCCAGCCCGAAGATCGTTGCGCCCGCTGCTCGCGGCACTTAGCTCCAATAGCTTGGGCGTGAACGCGCCGGTGCAGAGAATAACGTGCGAAGCCGTCAACACTGCTCCCTTTGTGGTCTGGACGCCGCTGCAGCGACCGTCATTGTCAATTTGCAATGACGCAATGTCAGTAACCACATACTTGACGCCTAGATCCAGAGCTTTGCGAGTGACGGCCCGTAGACAGTCCCCAGCGGCGGCCCAGCCACTGGTCCTGTTCACGAGAACCTCTTTGGCGCCAGCGTAATCAGCATCTTCGAAGAGCCCCCCGTACATCTTCCGTGCCTCGTCGATTGGGACCGCAGAGATATCAGCCTTACGGCCGAGCTTCCGGTAGTTGTTGATGACAACCTGCGCGTGTTCGCCGCGGCAGATCCAATAAACGCCTGTCTCATGGAAATACGGCTTCCACAATGGATCAGACTTGAAGACGTCTTGGGCTTCTATGGCCAGTTGGCAGTAAATAATGTCATCATAGTCGGCTCGCACCGCCTTATTCCAATCCCACGACGCAGCCACGCGACTGGGAGCGTCAAATGCGTCCCGGTCAACAATCGTGACCGATGCGTCGGGGTGTTCTGTGATGAGATGATAGGCAGTGGAAACACCAAACACGCCTGCTCCAACGATGAGGTACGACGGCTTGTTTGACGCCATCTCAAGTTCCAGGACCGTATCAGGGAATATAGCAAGTCAGGGTCTCGAACTTTAGCTCCGTAAGGCAGGCAATCAGAGAGCCCCAATTGGCGGGAGGGTGGGGAGGGTGAGGACCGAGAGAGGCACACGGGACACAGGACGTCGATATACCAACAAATAGAGAGCTTTTAGGTGGTTAGAGCGAATAAGGTCTTATATCGCCCCGCCCGCAAAAGTTGTCTCGAACTCATTCGCTCGCTCCGTCGTCATTATGCGCACCCGGAACGATTTCCTTCGCCGCCACGGAGTAGTGACCGACAAAGCCGTTTGGGTCCATCTAGGCATTGCGGGTCGACAAAACACACTAACACAATACACGCAATCGCATTTCCTCAACTGGAATCCCCATGGGGAAAGAGTGTCCCCACCCCGGCCTCCAAATGCCAGCCACGGTAGTCACCCAACGCCACTGGCTATCCGAGATCGGAGCCGTATCAGCATTCCAGCTCGGAAGCTTGATAACACGACAGGGGAACCTTGCGACAGATATTGCAAAGCCGGAGGCTCTCTGCAGCATCGCCTGACCTCTTGCGTGAAGCTGATAGCTTTCTATCATTAGTTTTCGGGCCAATTAAACGTCGAGGCTTTCCAAGATAAGGTATCCTGCAGGAAGGACATGAGAAGCAGAGTGCCGGGGTTGTTTACAACTTCAAGGAACACAAAGTTGCCGCCTTGGCACAAGCAATATTCAGTCTAGATAGAAGAGAGCGCGGGGTAGAAGCTCCGGCGGTTTCAAACTCAACGATGCACAAGGGATTGAAGCTGACATTTCTTTAATCCAGAAGCTCATAAAGTGGCAATGCTTTCAATGTCTGTCTACGAAGAGCTAATACGATCGGGGGGGGGGAGGGGGGGTGATTGAACGATCCTCTGCCATGGCCGGGGAACAACGGGCGCGAAACCGTCTGCCACGGTCGACGAAATCAATGTTTGGCGATGGACGCGGTGTTGGCTGTGTCATGGAGCGATGTGATTCTAGGCTTCGCGTTGCATTAGCAAAAAAGTAAGTCACGACGTGGCAATCTGAACATCACGATGTTCTAACAGCTGACGTGGCCGTGCGGTGTGCGATTTGAGGTCTATGCTAGCCGACGGGATCCGGAAACTTACCGGCCGGTTGAGTAGGGATTCTGACCGATGCACTTGTCACGGACGGCTCCAGCAATCGCCCACCAGGCCACAAGCAGGGTTATTTCATATTCCAGATCGTGTTTTGAGATTTCGCCATCCAGGGTCTGCTGGTTGCCGAGTATCGGTCGACCTTGAAGGGAAGTTACCTGAGCACGTGATCGGTATAGCATCCCGGGGCACACGGTTAGCCGTTGACCCCTTACTCCAACTCTACCGAAATGGATGTCGTAGGAATGATGAAGTAAAGGGGTGTTGGTAGATCTCTATGGAACCCACTAATAGTGGCTATATGTAAGGATAAAGGACTCCCAATTCCAAGGGCAATTCATCAAGGAACATCGAAGAACATCAGCCAAGCCCCTGAAACTTTAGTCGAACCCTCTCTACCTTTACCCTAGTTGCACTTGTAATGGCTCAGTCGTTTCTCAAGAGCTACTTTGGCCTCGGCCGGGCTTCCCCAGTCGAGGACGTCAAGACCCCTATCAGAGCTCTCCCAGCTTCTTGGTACACTTCTCAAGAGATGTACGAGCTCGAGAGGCGTGCCATCTTCTCAAGGAAATGGCTCCTCACCACTCACAAACACAGGCTCGCTGCATCAGGGGACTGGCTGCGATATGATGTGGCTGGATTTCAGTTCATCGTCTGCCGTGATCGCGAAGGAAACATCAATGCGTTCCACAACGTTTGCAGACACCGTGCCTTCCCTATCGTAACCAAGGAAGAAGGCCACAGCTTCGTCTTCTCTTGCAAGTACCATGGATGGTCCTACGGCCTAAATGGCAAGCTGGCGAAGGCACCTGAGTATCAGGACCTTGAAGGTTTCGACAAGTCCAAGAACGGCCTCCTGCCTATCCATGTTCATGTTGACGAGAAAGGTTTCATTTGGGTCAACTTGGATGCCGGCGAGAAGCCAGAGATTCCCTGGTCGGACGATTTCGAAGGTGTCGACAAGCAAACTAGGCTCCAGGACTACAACTGGGAGGACTACCAGTTTGACCACACTTGGGAGATGGAAGGCGAGTACAACTGGAAGATCCTGGCAGACAATTACAACGAGTGTTATCACTGCAAGACTTCACATCCCGACATTCCGAGCATCGCAGACCTCAACTCCTACTACGTCAAGACGAAGGACGGACATATCCAACACTTCGGCAACCCTACACCAGAGCAGATTGAGAAGGGGTTCAAAGTTGCCAGCACCTACTACTTCCCTAACGCCTCGATGAACGTCTCGTAAGTGCATGGCATCTAATCTGACACCGTGAAGTTAAGCTAATTTTCTCCGCCAGACCTCACTTTTTCTTCATTCAAAGATTCGTGCCCAGCGGCCCAACCAAATCGGTCATGAGATACGAGGTCTTCCGAAACAAAAATTCGAGCGACGAAGATTTCGAGACGATCAGCAACATGTACAAGCGGATCATGTCAGAAGACAAGTACTTGTGCGCGAATGCGCAGAAGAACCTGAATGCTGGTGTCTTTGTCAACGGCGAGATGCACCCTACGATGGAGAAGGGCCCTCTGTTCTTCCAGAAAGGCGTGCGCGACCTCGTGCAGGCACATTACAAGCGAGAAAAGGAGGCCGGCCACGAGATCTGGCCTGCTCGACAGTCCCTCCCCAAGTCTGGTACTGTTACTGAACACGATATCGTCTTCTGCGCAAATGTGGACCGGTGCGTGAGCAGCAGCATCAACAGAGAGGCCCTTGCATTTTAATATCATGGCATACAATGTCAAGGGAGGGCAAAGGAACTGCATAGGGGGCTTTTTTTTTTAGCGAGTTGTTTTAATGTAACATAATTCCGATTTTGAACCGAACACATAAGCAAGCCGAACATTTCTTTTTCTTAGTACCATACCTCGCCTGTTTTAGTAACTAATCCTTTACCTTTCTCTGATCTGTTAGATCTTGTGCATCTTGCGTCGAATTTGCTTCTCGGAGGTCTGAAACCTGTCCTAGGGAGGACTGTAATTGGGATTTCCTCAGAGGCACAAAGTCTGAGAATAGACATGGCAGATATGAGCCTCTACATAGATTTCATGACCTGGGACGGAAAGACGTTAAGCATGACAAGAGTTCTGTTAGGTATGGTGAAATGGAATATAAACTGATTAGGATGAGCTTTCTCGAAATTACCTACTATAAAGCAATAGCCGTTGCCTAGGAAAGACGTTACCTTATCCAGATCAGGCCCGATTTTTAAGGTGCAGCTGCGACGGTAGGGTTAGGTCTCCGTTAATTCTTCAGGTCCGTATTCTATGTAGAACTCCTCATAAACCTTCATAAATGCAAGTGCTCAGTCAACAAAATAGGCGGAGCCGAGACTGAGGAAAAGCGGCCGGCACGCTATACCCGATTAGTCAAGCGCCCCACCCACGTCGATTTAAAACATATACAGTAGCTTCGAAAGGAGAGTGGTGTTGTCACTCGTGCCTGCCAAGCTCCACTGCCCTGTACTATGTATTTGTCCGTAGGTTTCCCATGCGTACCTATTTCTTGAATTATGTAAGCGGGGCTAACAGCGAGCTTTGCAGCTAATGTACCTAAGTACTTGCAGTTAGACCAACTTTGGAGATCCCCACTTTTGCGCCAGCCTCGCCCAAAAGTCATTTTCATCATTTCCAACTTTCTCCATCATTCGTTGCCTCGTCCATCCAACCCAAACCTGCTTTAAGCACGACGATCGCCGTCCCCCCCCGGTCGAGACTACTGCTACCACCATCACATTTGATACCTCGATGCGAACATCATCCTGATGACATGGCTTCCGTCGATGTAAAACCGCAGCTGGACGACCGGTCACCCGCTGGCGTTCCACGGTCGCCCCGTCGCGGCGATCGCGGTCGACCGCGCGATGGCGGCGACTCGTACAGACCAGCGCGTGACCGACGCTCCCCGCCCCGGCAAAGGTCACCACTTCCTCGCCAGCGTACGCCTCCGAAGATGCCCACCGAGGAGGAGAAGCAGGCCATCGCCAAGGCCGAGTACCAGAAGCTCCTGAACATGCGGTCCGGTGGCACGTACATCCCGCCCGCGCGTCTGCGCGCCCTGCAGGCCCAGATCACCGATAAGACGAGCAAGGAATACCAGCGCATGGCCTGGGAGGCCCTCAAGAAGTCCATCAACGGTCTGATCAACAAGGTCAACACCGCCAACATCAAGCACATCGTGCCGGAACTCTTCAACGAGAACCTGGTCAGGGGACGCGGCTTGTTCTGCAGGAGTATCATGAAGGCCCAGGCCGCCAGTTTACCGTTCACCCCCATCTACGCGGCCATGGCGGCCATCGTCAATACGAAGCTGCCTCAGGTCGGTGAGCTACTGGTCAAACGCCTGGTTATGCAGTTCAGGAAGGCTTTCAAGCGGAACGACAAGGCTGTCTGCTTGTCTTCGACGACGTTCATCGCCCACCTGGTGAACCAGCAGGTAGTCCACGAGATGTTGGCTGCTCAAATGTTACTCCTGCTACTACAAAAGCCGACGGACGACAGCGTCGAGATCGCGGTCGGTCTAACAAAGGAAGTCGGCCAGCACATGGAGGAAATGAGCCCACCCATTGCGTCGGCTGTATTCGACCAGTTCAGAAATATACTACACGAAGCGGATATCGACAAGCGCGTCCAATATATGGTCGAAGTCCTTTTCCAGATTCGGAAGGACAAGTACAAGGATAACCCGGCGATCAAGGAGGAGCTGGACCTTATTGAGGAAGAAGACCAGATCACACACCGAGTTGAGCTCGACGGCCCTATTGATGTTGAGGATGGACTCAACATTTTCAAGTTTGACCCAGAGTGGGAAGAAAATGAAGAGAGATACAAGAAGCTGAAGGCGGAAATCCTGGGCGAGGGTAGTGACTACGACGACGACGATGAAGAAGACGATGACGAGAGCTCCGACGAGGAGGACGCGGAGCAGAAGGCCATGGAGATTAAGGATCAGAGCAACACTGATCTCGTCAACCTCAGACGGACGATCTACCTCACGATACAAAGTGCGATGGACCCCGAAGAGGCTGTCCACAAGTTGATGAAGATCAACCTCCCTGCTGGGCAGGAGCCGGAGCTGCCGTCTATGATCGTAGAATGCTGCAGTCAGGAGAAAACTTACACAAAATTCTTTGGATTGATTGGCGAGCGCTTTGCCAAGATTAACCGGCTGTGGACGGACCTATTTGAACAGAGCTTCACCAAGTACTACAACACCATCCATCGATTTGAGACGAACAAGCTTCGGAACATTGCAAGGTAAGTCGGACAGCATCAATTGAGCAAAGAATTCCAGTTGAAAGCATGCTAACCTGAAGCGTAGGTTCTTCGGGCATCTCTTTGGCTCAGATGCAATTGGCTGGCATGTGCTCTCTGTCATCCATCTCAATGAGGAGGAAACGACATCTGCATCGAGGATCATGATCAAGATACTATTTCAGGAGATATCTGAAGAGTTGGGCATGCCTAAGCTCCAAGCGCGGATGAGAGACGAAGTGTTGCAACCTCACCTGGAAGGTCTCTTCCCACGGAACAACCCGCGCAATGTCCGGTTTTCGATCAACTACTTCACAAGTATTGGCATGGGTGCTCTGACGGAGGATATGAGGGAATACCTGGCGAACATGCCGAAGCCGGCGCTGCCTGCACCTCCGCCAGCGGACAAGTCAGACTCAGAATCGGTGTCGAGCTATTCATCATACACTGGATCCTCTTACTCTTCCCGATCCCGATCCCGGACGCCTCCGCGGAGAGCTGTTGACAGAGGTCGATCGATATCGAGGACCCCGCCTCGGCGGGGAAGGGCAAGGTCGTATTCATACAGCAGAAGCAGAAGCCCATCAGACTCCCGGTCCCGTTCCCGTTCCTACAGTTCTCGCAGCCCCTCTCGCAGCCCTCCATCGCGCGGGGCCCCTAGACGAGATTCGTACTCGCGCAGCCCGTTGCCGCGGAGACCGCGCCGCGACCCTGACTATTCGCGGTACGACTCGCGGAGCCCGCCTCCCCGCGGTGGCGCTGCCGGGAGACCCCGTTCATACACACCCTCGCGCTCCCGCAGCCCGGCCTCTCCGCGTAGGGCACCGACGCGGCGGGTGCGGGACCCGTACTCGGCCAGCCCCCCGCCGCCGAGGGGCCGCCCCCGGGCCCCCAGCTACTCACCCACGCCGTCGCGGTCCCCGAGTCCGCGGCGCGGTCGCCCGCCGACGAGGTCCGCCTCGCCGCGGAGGCGCAGGAACACGAGCTCCGTGAGCAGCGGCGCCGGCGGCGTGCCGAGGAAACGCGCCAGGTACAGCGAGAGCCGGTCGCCCAGCCCGGCCGGTGCCGGCGCCGGCTTCAAGAGGCGGCGGTATAGCGACGTCAGCCGCTCGAAGTCGCCAGCATCGGTCAGGAGGGAGAGAAGGTAGATTGGACCAGGATGTGTGGGAGAGTGCATAGGCTGGGGTTTTGGGGTGTTAAATAGTAGTTTAATTGGTCGTCTCCTAGGAAGATTGCATGCACTCGCTCTACTTCGTAAGGCGGTAAAGGATAGGGTTCCACAGAGCATTATTTTATGGGCGGCACTTGATGGGGGGACTTATCGTTGTGTGCGTTGTCACACCCTCTTATATACCTAAGTTAGCATTTACCAGACCGAGCCAGTAACTATGGTGGGTTCTAAAGCGTCGCTCCATATGTAATATGTGAGTGTGTGAGGCACTGGAGTGTGATATACGACGTTTTCGGTTATAACGTAATTGTGGCACTGTGTTATTTGTTGATTCTAGTTATTAGCCAACGGTGTCGTCATAGGAATACGATATATATGGCTAAATATGCTCGAAGCAACAACGGTTCGAGAGCCCTCCTTTTGGAGTCCAACAGTCGTTTCATGGCGTAGGTAGGTAAAGATTGGAAAAGAACTGTTGAATACGTCTATCCATACTCAGGGTAGTTGGCGTCTTCAGTCGAAAGCCGTCTTATTAGGCCAGTCGAGGGCCGGGTGATTATGGTAATAGTTATTTTACATTCATAGACCTTGTTACTATGTCTGCCGTGTGATAAATAAGTCAACTGTTATGACAGGAGATGCAGAGCTCACGCCCACTTGAATACCTCCAACCACCTGTACCAGAAAAGGGGCACGTGTACACCTAGGAATGCCGCTGGGCATGGTGATCCTGTTACTTAATCGTAGCTTCTAACTTAGGGCGGTTTTCAGGGAGCTACCGGGGCACGGGGATGTTCCGCGGCAATTCGTACGCTGATTCTTCAATGGATTCATCCAGCAGATGTGAGAAATGGGGGGTTTGCGGTAATACACAAAGCGGCGTAACGGGCTCGAGCCTGCCTACATATCCAACATGCGGGAAGGGTGATTCGGTAGTACATAATTATGCAATGGGCCGTGATGGTACGGTAGGTAATCCCCTGTATAAGTAGACGGCCCGGAGAAGCACGTCATGCTAGGCTCCGTCTCCCCCGTTCCTTGCACTGCTATAACATTAATCCGAAGGAAGAAGTGTACTAAGGGGGAATGAGTGGAAGAAGAGGTAACCAGCCACTGCATATGAGAGGGCTAAACAAAAGAAGACGCCCTCGCCGTTTCTGAATATCCTTGCCTTTAACATACTCTAGCAAGGGAAACGCTAACGAGTGTATAGCTGAGACCTTGAAGCCAGGGTGGTATCATGATCTACAAACTTTCTTTTATGATGGTGAGTGGAATGCGTTCTTCGCTTCCCATTATAGCGAGAGAGAATACCTAGTTTAAGTACGACAACTGTATTTGTCAGGGGTGTCTGAGTCCAAGCCGGATTCTTGTCTTTCCGCTTATGCAGAGCATCATATCGCCGTATCCAATATTGCCGCTCGGGTTCAAGTAGGCCTCCAATCGCCCTTACGTCGACGGCGCTGCTCCTAGAATGATTCCGGTCTCTAGGACTATATAGTTAGAGGGCTTCGGGACCCTCACTGGTCCTTGATTATTTATTCCCCCTCACTTTTAGTATCAACGACACAGCGACCTGCTCGGCATAAAGACGTGGTACCGGGTTCCCTTTATTTGCAATGCTCTAAACTGACCGAAGTCCTAAGCTAAGTACGTACATATTAAGGTTATATAATTACCGGCTAACTTCTGGTTTAATCTTGGAGGTCTATACGAATACGCCGTTATATCATATTACTAAGAAGATATACTATCCTGGCATAAATATACTCCTCGCGACAGGCAGCATTAAAACTAAATGTGTGATGCAATAGTCATTGGTCATATAATAATAGCCAAGTTTAGCAGATGCCCGTCAGGCTCTAAACGTGGATCTGACAGGGATTGGACCCGTACATTCCCACCGGCCCCCCTTTCTCTTTTTATTTTTATTTTATTTTTATTTAGAGTGGCTTAACAACCGGAACGACTGAGACGTAGGGGAACTAGAGCAGGCTGAACGAGTACTTAAGCCCGGTAGATGATAAGCTTATCTAAAATTAGAAACTTTCAGTTTAGGGGGATGCCGGGCATGACAAGCATAGTCCTATTCCTGGCCCAGCAAGATATCTTCACCCTTACTGTAGGCTATCCCCCCGACTGCCAGAAGGCTACACAATAAGTGGTAGAGGCAAATACCCTAACCAAAACCAGCAGTATACTCCATAGCACGTCGAATGCGTGCTGTTTGACCGGCTACGAGTTTCCCATTTGTGTCAGAGTCAAACCGACAATGCAGTTACCGCTTATTGTGTAGCCTTCTGGCAGTCGGGGAAATAGCCAATAACTAACAGAAAACTCTCTGCAGATATAGACACAGGTTGGCCCGGTTCTACTCGTTCCGAGTTTAGACAGAAGTAAGTAATTACGGATTCAGTAGCAAACCATTGTCTACTGTGAATCATTTCCCAAGAGTATGGAGGCTCTCTTCGAAGCCCCTGGTATACGGAGTAATGGTTCAGAAACTACGAATCCTGGACACGACTTGGCTCAAAACACTATCGGCTAACCAAGAGTTGGGAAACCCGGTGCGGCACTGCCATAAGAGCACTGCCGTAACTTACATGGTCTATAGTGACGAATCATATGCTATGATCTAAGCCTTTATAACGTGAATTTATCGTTCAGGTTAGCTTCAACGGCGCTTCGGTTATGGCTGTGCTCTTGTGGTCTCGGGCGATAATAGTATTGGACCGCCAAACCGTTCTTTCGAATCCGGGCCTGGATATCTCTTGGCCTTCATCTTCTATACAAAAAGCTTAATGATGACAAATAACACAAGCCTAGGGTCGAAGCACAGTACAGTCGATAAAATTCTACAAAAGTCGTTTCCAGTATCCAAGCCGGAGACGGATTTTCTAATAGGGTTTGCAATGGGTACCCATCAGTACCCACGGATGATATTTTCAATTGTAAATAAATAATAAACGTCTGTAAGCAGTACAGAATTACTTTTATAATAATTCTTTCTAGGAAGCCGTAAGTATCACGCTTTTATGACGCATGAATTTATGTCGTGGGTAGTGATGGGTGCCCACTTGGGTACCCATTGCAAACCCTAGACGGAAATGGAACTGTGGCAACGAACCGCACCGCTGATTACGCGCCAGGAAGCTGTAGTCTCCAGAGCCTAGCAGGATGGCAGGATCTCCGATAGAGCTTGATCAACGCGGCGGTCTCAAACTCCGGGTCGGCCCGCCGGGCGACGCCGCATCGAATTCGTTCCTTGTTTGTTCACGCACCTTAACACGGATATCGCCAGTCTTAGACCGCAT
This sequence comes from Monosporascus sp. GIB2, assembly GCA_004155935.1. NCBI lineage: Eukaryota > Fungi > Ascomycota > Sordariomycetes > Xylariales > Monosporascus > Monosporascus sp. GIB2. The sequence goes on along the minus strand of QJNV01000410.1, from coordinate 26,977 downwards.
GCTCTATGGGTCGTTTGCCGAGGCTAAACCCCCCACTCTAAAGACTGGATCGCGGATCTCACTGCGGATGATCTGGCTCCACTTGCTATCCTTCCCCCGCATAGCCCATTGTCGCTTCAAGGAGGCGCCCGAAACACTTACTATTGACGGACTATACGCACTTACCACACTTACATATTACCACGACGCCACACCAGCCGTGTCTCCTTTGGTCGACTCTGGCTGGCATCCGTTGAAGGCATATGGCGAGATTCGAACGTTATCATGCCCAAGCTCTTATGGGTTGCGTAAGAGCTAGGTAGGAAAGTGCTCTTCAGAAACGCTGCGTGCCGGATATTGACCGAAACCCCTGCGTTTCTTCTGGAACCCATTTCGGAGCGACAGGACTTGCAGATGCCACCTGATATACTGGGTAAAATATGATACTATTCGGCTCCACGATGTTTCTTGCAAGGCCGACAAGTTCATAAGAGGCAATCATGGAAGTTAGGATCCAGACCATTCGAATCTGTTGGTCGTGTTCCAGGATCTGGTGAACAAATTTTCTAGTGGTAGATGAGGGCCCCCGGTGGTGTCGGCACGCATCGTACATGGGCCCTCACCGGTGCGAGTCCATGATCCTCGGCTCGGTGACGTTCCGCCTCGCTAGGGCCGACTTCTGGCCACTGCCCGACGCGACCGAGGTAGAGGAGACCATAGCCGACCTCTACGCGAAGTTGATGAACTTGGTAATACATGATGACATCGGACGACTCACCCCAAGAGCGCCGGGGATCACAGCGAATGCAACCCTGTGGGGTATCTGATGGAACGGATCAAGAGAATAATCGACGGGATCGCAGATCCGGTTACATCCTCACACTGGAGACACATGAAGTGTCAGGTCAGAACACTAGGCTCCCGATATCATCCGACTTGGGTGGTAACAAGGGAAATAATAGGAAACGCCTGCCCGGCGCCCTTAGTATGTCCTTCTCTAAGACCCTCAAGACTTAAATGGAGAAGTTGAGCATACACTAATGGAACAATTGAGAGGCCCCGGGCCACCCCCTACCTTATTCTTCTTCTTCTGTCTGGATCCATTCCTTAAGCTGAATAGTCAGGTCCCAGCCCTGACCCATCCGGTAAGTTGATGCATTGCGTATCAGCATATCAATATTAGGAGCTCGACTGGTAAGAGTACAAAAGGCGTGGGAATTGTACATCATGCAGATAGAACCGCTAATATTATCAGCACAGGGTGTTGACGGCCTCAGCAAGTAAAGCGGGGCTGTTACCGCGCTAACCTGAAATGAATATGCGTTCCATTAAATACCGGTTTGGAGAACTCGATCCGTTGTTAAAGCCCAGTTTCAAAAGCACGGACGAACAATGCGCTTGGCATGTAACTAGCTGCTGAGGGCTAGTTAGCACCGGGGCGGATAGGGGTACTTTAGTACCTTTTCACGATGGAAGATCTTTTGTATCTGATATGATCGCCGTTTAAAGCTACCGTATAATAAATGTAGTTCCCCACGCCCGCTTTATAAGGCATAAGCAGGAACTAAAAGCAGTTCGCCCAAAGCGTGGGTAGAGCTACTACTGGGCGCATTCGTACTAAAGTCTTAATGTGTGGATCAGGGTGACAAGTATAAACCTACATCATCTTTAGAACACTGAGACTAATCGCTTACAAGGCTTTAAGCGTGCACCCTCAACTACGCTCCTAGCAAGACATGGATATACCAATATTGCATAGTCATCAAGCGACATTATATATAGATGTTGATGGTCGTGATTGATGCATAAGTTTGAGGCATTGCCGGCTTTCTATTCCAACCTTTGTAACTTCATCGACAAATCGTCACTATCCCCACAGCCGCCCCTTTTGAGGAAGATTCTCCCCGCAACTCTGGACCGGGCACTCTGGCTTTTGTATTTGCCAACGAATCCGGTATGGCTAGCTGCTGAGCCAGGCGGCCGTTCTGAGGTTCCGCTGCCGATGTGCTAACGTGTACCTCGTGCCTCTGGTAGATTTGCAGCGGCAGCACCAGGCCGTGGGGCTTGGTGATCAGCTCCTGGCTGTCCGACAAGCCGAAGGCGGCGGGTTCGTGGCTTCTCGGTATCGAGTTGAGCCGAGTGCCACCGTAGCCCGACCGGTAGCGCGATGACCGCTCGGATTTTCGCCTCCTGGATAGCTTGCTGCCCAGGCCACACTGTCTCAGCGCGGCTTGTAACAGCGAGTACGTAAGCGGGAGGTTTGCCGTGATAATGGCTGTAGAGGATTCGCGGATGTACCAGAACATCCAGTCGGCAGCGAACGGCATCGTGAAGCTGTAGTACTTGCTGAGAATGGCTGATAAAATCTGAGGACGGATGCATGGTCAGCGAGCGCACTTCGCAGGGAGACTTAAACCCTGATCGAGTCCCGTCGATTAATCGCAGGACAGCAATGACTAAATCTGTCAAGAGTGCCATATAGCATCATGGATTTGAGGCATCTAGGGGCTTGACCTACGGTGAATACACCCAAGAGGAATATGCCACAAAGGATGATCTTCTTTCTGGTAGGTAGTTGAGACTGTAGCAAGACCGGCATAGGTAATATAATGATCATGATGTCTGACGAAATGTTAAACACGGTATTGGTGATTAAATGGTTCGTGGCTGCTGAGCATTGTACTAGAGGCAAACTATTAGCACGATGAGCAAAGAAGAAAAGACGCGAATAGCTCACCATTGCTCGGTGGAACAGCCCAATATTCACTAAAAGGGCGGCACCATACCCCGAGGTATAGGACCTCCACTGCAGCATTTCGAGTTAGCCTCGGCTATTCTGCATAAGTTGAAGAGACAAGACAGACCACAGTTGCAGAATAATCGAAGATATACTTACTAATAACAAAGCTAAGAGCAACATAGCCTGCGACAACTTTCACTGCAATATTCTGCTTTGTGCTTATACTGTAGCCCTTATCAGTAATTGTTACCCGATGACACGGTATCGTAAGGCACACTGACGTCAAGCGACTATACATGACTAAAAGGCAGGCCTTGACGCTCCAGGTGACGATACATTGCATCTGCTCCACCAGAAGTACCATCTTGGAGCCGAATTCTCTGGATTTGATGTTCTCAGGGGTGAGTTCTACCGGGTCGTTCGGGTCGATTAGATTGCTGCTAGTAGTTGATATGATATTCATGGCGATCATCAGGACGGTGTCGGCAATCTGGGTCCGGGATTAGCACCGAGTGCCCCATCATGTACGGCAGGCTCGACGACGCTCTGGGGCCGCTGATGTCATACCATTATAAAGATCATGAGGCCATCGTCAGTCTGCAATCTCTTGTAGGAACCCAGCAGCACGCTCCGAGAAACGCTATACACCGTTGTAAGTATATGTATGGTAGACGGTTCCTCCATCGTGAACTCACAGTCTCCCTATCACCACCGCCCACGCCAAGGCGTACCATATCCAACATTCTGTCCCAAACGACAACATGACTTAGGCGGCGGATTGCCCAGACTTTTCTTTCTGCGCAAAGGTAGAAAGTCCAATCATGGAGAGCATCAAGGCGAGAGCGGCGCAAATAAGAGAGTTGCAACGATTGCGACAAAGCGACCACAGTTGCCCATTGTTGCATCAAGAGATTGTTGTTGAAACATGCGTCTCGGTGGCGGGGGGGGAAACCAGAGGTACAAAAGGGTTCCCAGCAGCAGGCATAGAGACGGCCGAGACTGGTCCATGGGCTGGACCAAGGGAAGCGGGTTTGGTAATGCTGGATCGACGCATTCAAATCGCTTGTACTTCTTCGTACAACACGACGGTTTCGACCCCTGAGAGACTTATCCGCCCTGGCCAACCACAGCGTCCGAAATGCTTCATAATGAAGATCGCCAAGAACTAAAAAATTTCGCTACCCTTGCGATTCGGGCATTCATCCATTCCGTTCCCGTGATTATCTGTTGTCCGATTCTCCCCAACGCAGTTCATCGGTCTGCATCTCCGTTCGGATCGATTTCCTAATGATGGATTCCTCCCCACCTCCGGACTACTGTTTGCTGGTGTCTATGTTTGCCTATTTAAATAAGTCGTTAGCCCAATCGGGTGACACGCTCCGTGAGACAGCATGGGTGGATTGTGGACCTGCGTAGCGTAGGATGCAGGCGATCAGCATGCCCTTCGAGAACAAACCCTATTCAAAATCGCCCACCGATCAGATCTAGCAAAAGAACAATTCCCGTTCACCTGTGCCGGCAGTTCCCCGTTACCCCACGAAACACAGCTTAGGGTGGGTAGTACTGAAGAGGCAGGTGACAAGAATACACATAAACCTGAGATAACTTGGTACCGAGGCATATGATAAGTTCTTAAGACGGTAACTTGTCACGTACATACTACGCCGGTCGACACATGTGAAATAGTGCCTTGGGACTGCATCTAGAATCATATCGTGCCGAGACTCGCAGGGACTCTTGGGGCCTAATTCACAACTTTCTTAAGGGCAGCGATTAGAGGTTAGACTAAATGGCACGCAACAGTACGAGTGGTGGGTCGGTGTGGGGCATCGAAATCTTGGATATATGGTCGAGTCGGTGCTTTTAAGCGAGGTGCCCTTAACAAGCGGATCCTAAGTTTTGGGTCGTTTCGAAAAGGCGCTAAAGCAAAGTCGACGGCTATTCTTTAGTTTTTCTTATATAAAATGGCCCTGCAAGTTTTGTCAAACAGGTACATCGCAGAAATTGACCATGTAGAGGTCGCCGTTACGTAAATGGTGGCTTCAAAGTTGAAATGTTGCCGCTACCGCCCATTCGGTGCCTTTAGCCGCTAATAGGGATGCTTAAAATGGATGGAAATCAGGCTCTTGCCTCTGTAGGCTTAGAGGCGTAGGGATACCGTGAAAAAAGCGCTCATTTCGGGCCAGAAGAATCCACGCGCGGTGTGTGCTGACCCTGAATACAATTTCGGGAACTAGGGTCCTGTGTAAAACTATTATCTAATAATCGTATCATAGACGTTCATCTTCTGAATGTCCATGGTTAAAAGAGATGACAGCATCACACTTTCGCCTTCTCGCTGACTTAGTAAAACGGAAAGGAATAAGACACAAGCTGAGTGCTTCTTGGAGGAGTTCACCAGAGGATGGATGATATGTGGCAAGCCAATATCTACCAAACATGCGTAGGCCGTCCATGGTAACAGTGTTCGGAGCATTAATAACTTGCAGCTTCTTGTCCCTGCAGACGGGCGATATGTGCATTAACGTGGGAACTGGGGCTGCCACTAGCCTCAACACTACAATAGATGCGACTGAAGGATCCGCTTCGTGCCGGGGGTGGCGCTGGAAGTGTCCCCACTATCCCCTTTACCTGGGAACAAACTCGCTATTGGCTCCTGGTCTCACTACTACGGATATATGTCCGTACATGCTTGCATTCTCGGGTTTGAGCCCCATCTCCTCCAGATTCTTTCGGAAGGAGCGGAGGGCCGTACTCGCAGTCTAATACCGCAAGGGACTACAGCTAAGGCGACAATATACAACACGTATATAGTTTGGCAGCACTTAATTACGTCCGTGTTCTTGTTCTCATCAAGCTACTGTGAGGTAACTCATAGGTATTTCTTGACCTCATCCGAGGGCAAGAAGGGCTGCAAGGGGATGAGCGAGCGCCACTGCATGGTGGGGGAAAGGGGCAGCCACGTGGGTATGTCCCCACCCTGCGAAATAACAACGAGTGGCCTCTAAATCCCCGCAACTAACCGTAACGGGCCTTTCCTTCCAATTCTCCGCCACCCGAGAGCAGAGTTTCGAGGTCCCTCAAGATGTGAACCATAGGTATCATTCGGTAACGTCGTATTCTCGAAGCTTGTTAGGTGCACAGGCGTTATATAACCGCCAATCGTGGCGAATATCCGGAGGAAGAGTCCACTGAGTACAATCTTGCGATAAAGACGACAAATGATGATTTCGTAAGCCACGTGATTGCAAACTCGACAGGTCATATTCGAAATGGAGTTCTTACAGGGTATAATACCCAGTCAAGCCCCCTTTCGATTACTGCTAGTGTGTCCCTTTCAGATAGGATGATGACGTTAAAAGAGTCTCATATAAGGCTGCATATCTGAAAGCGTTCGGGGGAGGAAAGCTACGGGGAAAGATGACACTAATTCTGAAGTTGGGCCCCGGATACCGGAAACTGAGCCGCATACGGCTATATTCTAGAAAGGCACCCCATCAACACCCCATCCGCCTACTAAAGTCATTCAGGTACTGCACTAAGTATTTAGGGGTAGAGTACAAGTTCCACTTAGCCGCCAGTACCTCGGCTGACAACACCCAGTTGAGATGCAATGGAGACCTGAACTCCAGATCCGTTAGTTACCGGGCAATCTGTGATGATTTGGTTTGTGTATTATCTGGGGAAACTGGCCCAAAGCTAATACTGGCTAATAGGCCCACTGTCCGGCTTCCCCAGACGGGGTTTCTTTTTTCTTTTTGTTCGGACGATCCGCGGTGTTATTTTTACCATTCGGCCCATTTTACTAAATCTCAGATAGCTGTCGGTAATACATATCATTCGCTGCATTGGCTTGGATTAACCCACATTGGCTTTGCATCAATTTTCGCGAGATAATGCGGTAGTCGTCCCGGCTGATATAACAATCTCAGCTACCTAACAACAGCTCGATCTATTGTTCCACAGACGCGTTCGTCAGGATGCCTAGGAACGAGATAGATTTGTTCCAACCGAAGAGTGTGCTGGTGACGGAAACTGTGAAAGAAGTCTGAGATGTCTCATGGCTGTCGGTTGTGCATAGTCTAGCCCATAAGGAATATAAAATGAATGTCTTATTCCGACTATAGCGTCGCATGCTTTCCATTCTCATATAATTCGTCGAGGGCGTTACGGTATATTAGACTATGCATGTACGTTCCACAAGTTTTGGGGTAAAAGTCTCTGGTAGGACGTTGAACCCGAAGCATGACAGCATGTCCCCTTTCTTGAAGCTTGGGACGCAAATTCTGGACAGGCCGCCCCTCGTAACAATCATAGCTTCTCCCGCTGCACGTCATTGAAGTCTCAGACAAGGTTCTCCCGGCTACCACAGAAACAGGAAAAGCCACTGATTGCCACGTTTTCACCCCTAGCTGAGGGATCTGTGACTTCTCCGAACCTGGGATGACCCGAGTCCATGGTGTCGAATCTGAATAGTGACAAAAAATGGGGCCCAACACCGTGGCGGGACACTACTAGATCGCATACATGGCAACCTCCCATCAGATATTCGAAATTTGTCTACCGGTACCAGCAACCGCAATGACTTGGGATCTTTGAAATTTGCCGTGAAAAGACGCCGGAGGCTGGGTTGACATCACCTCCTCGCCCTTCTCTTCTGGATAGATGATGAGTCCTCGGATTTTAAGTTTCCCGACTCGTAAAGCATCCTCCTATCCCAGGATGCGGACTATTGTTGCAGGGGTTTGTTGCTCGCTCCCTGAACTTAGGCTCAACTGAAATGATCCTGGAACTCAGCCGCATGCTATATATTTTGAGGGGTTGGGGAGTCGCTCGTCAAACATCCAGCTTAGGATTACTTAGCGTGTCTTAGATACTTCGCTTAATCCTTTCTTGGTTATTGTATCATGCGATCGCTTCTTCTAGCTTTCAGGTGCGGCTGTTCTCGAATGTGGGTCTTCGCGCAACTTCAACCCTCTGATCCTCGTCGATGTCGGTAAAAGTTCTGGTAGAGCGCCTCGTCATATAAAAAAATATTTTCCCCTCGCCCATCTCTATCCCATAAACATCTGAAGTTGGATCCGGGACTGTTCTGCTTAGACAGTATACAGACGCAGACGCCCATACCAAACCTTCTCTGTCTTTAAAAAACTGCGTAAAGAGCAGTAGCTTAGACTGTGACGCAGCACCTATCAGACTTCATCAAGACTTTCCAGAAGCCATAAAGTTGTTCCGCGCTTCCGTGGAGATTCTGATAGTGAACCGGTAATCCGGCCACCCCCCTAGATCGTTGATGCCTCCAATGTCAACAGGAAGCTTGGAAAGCGATTCTGAAACAGGGTTCCGGCGGCAGAGTTCCTAGGAGACATTGGCGCATTGTCCCCGCGATTCCTTCAAGCCACCAAACCATTAGGTCGACGGTACGTTCCGCCTGCTTCTTCCCTCTGTAATACGACCGTTAGTTCGTGGTGGCCATCCACTCAAGAAAGAGATGAGGGGGACGTGACTACTTCGTGGTTAAGTTTAGCATATTGTAATCCTAAGACACATCTGTGGCAAGGAATAACACTCTTCAGAAGATTCAATTTCTGAACACAGAGGGCTAATGGCACAAGCTATTAGGCGGCTTATTGGTCTCCGGACGACAATCGGAATCCAGGATGTCTCCTTCCCCTATGCCGCATAGTGAGATACAGTACCCTCTAGGCCTCGTCCTGGCTCTCGTGCAGTAGCTACCACCACCGACTCCCTCTTGTCTGATGCAACACATATCGTCTCGATTCACGTATATAGCGTCGATAGGCACCATCGTTCAACACCTACCATTGCCCGGGGCTGGCTTGCGGGATTCCTACTTGTGTGCATTGGGCTCTTTTCATAACCATCTGAAGTGCTTCAACGGCCACTTCTAAAATCTTTCGTCACATGTCCTCGGATGATGGTTATTTATGATATTTCTCTTAATGGGACACACACTCCGACTGCAATTTCTCCCCCTGATTGCCTTCGATTGTATCACGCCTCTGCAGCCCCCGTACGTAATCTTGCTCGCAAGGAGTCCCACCAGTGGTATAAATCGATATCTCCTAGGTAAGGTTAAAACGTTAAGCGGAATAAACAATCTAACCACTATGCTTAGGTGGCGACTGTTGGAAGCGCTCCCGTCAATCTCCCAGGCTGCGCCAGGGGGGCCGCCCGATTTATGGGAATATTGCCCTTGGAGGTTTGCTGTGCATCTACGAGTGTTATTTTCGCGATCCCCGCCTGATGGAGGCGACATATAATCTGGACGACGTCGCAGAATTTGGAAGACCTGCTTTCACGGCGAACTCCCCAAAGAATCTCTGCTCAGCACCTGCCGCGAAACCCGCGTGGCCGCCCTGAATATCGACACGCTCGTTCGCTTCTCGATCGGCTTCAAGCTCTACCAGGAGGCCAGGGTCGTCATCGACGACCTAAAGCCAGCTAAGAAATTCCCCGTTGAGTGGAGCACCGTGGTGCTCGGCCGCGGCCTTGGGAGACGTATGCCCCCGTCTGGGAGATTGGATTCCCAACACCGAAAAGGCGCTGGGCCGCAATTACCGGGGTAAGATACGCAACGACTTGCCTGGGAGTCCGAACACCTTTTCCCGAAGCGACAACCCGCTGGGCTCTACCCTATTACCCGCTCTTGCGTTCTACCACCGTACACAAAGCAGGGGGAGAAGGATCCCACCGAGGGTGCGGCCTGGTGTAGCAGACCCCATCAGCAAGATCCGAGGCGCATTCGAGCATGACGATGGCCACGATATCGAAGGCGAAGGCTGCTTCTTGCACCGGACCCCTCTCGTCACAAGTCCTTTGACACTAGACATGCTCACATATGATGTTGGGGGCTTTGAAGCAGAGGCGTATTACAGTTGAAGCCTTCAACGCTACTGTGCCGCCGGATTATGATGGGCCGTAGACGGTCGGCTTCTCACGGTTGTGGGCGGAATCAGCCACTTCGGCTGCAGGCGTTGCTGGTTCACATTGGGTGAATGGCGGATTATGAAGGAAAGGAGCCTGCCAGGTCCTTGTACAGTACCCGTTATCTTACTGCCCTCGATTCTTTTGCCGAAAGCTTGGTGCCGGGCAAAAGCGTAATTCCAAAGACTTGGTGTGTTGATCTAGGTTCGGTGCTTCCGCATGGTGACCTCTAGATCCTATTATTGCCAATATCACCCCTGAGCGCGTCACGATTCGAGCCTAGCCCCTTTCACACAGACTTTCCCTAGTAGTAGCATCTGGGGGAGCAATCCGATGACATCGCGCTTTGATTCCATGAACAGGATGTGGATGCCCTTGCCAGGAGTGGACTCGAGTATTGCTTGTGCGCTTTATTAAGTAGGATACCGCTGGATCTGGACAATATTGGTGGGACACTCCACTGAATCGTACTCAATCTTAAATTGCTATTACCACCACAACACTTTAATGATGACAAGCGTTTTCAGACTACACCAAAAAAGCGGAGTTGGCGATCAAGGCGAAGAATTTTCTTGTCTTATACGACTTTTCTGGGCTAAGTTACGTAGAAGTAAGCAATATGGTCGCTGATATGCCAGGCCGAACAGCTGTTTGGGAGTCTCCCACCATTATTGTCCGGAGCATGCCTGAGTGGCATGCGTTTCCCACCTTTCAAACGCGGAGGCAGGTGGTAGCTAGGAATGGAGGCCATATGTTCACACTAAGCAATGGAAGGTCTGATTCCCGGCGCCTCTTGTGGCGCGGCTGGAGGCGTATTGTATAGGGTTTCCCCGTCAGGACCCCCCATATGAATACCTGTATCCCAACCAGGTCTCTGATTGAGCATGACTTCTCGCTTAGAACCAGTTAGACGACTGAACATCATACGTAATATACCTTCTACCGAGACCTGTGATGTCTTGGATTTGAGCACCACCTCGCCCTCCTTCACGACCTCATCCCGCTCCCGGAGGAGCGCGGCCGTAGCAGCAATCGGCCCTCCTACGAAGAACCAGAACCTAGCCCTGCGCAGCATATTGCCGAAGCTAGGGTTCTTTATCATGGCCTGGTGCAGATACATCGCCCACAACAGCAGCGGGAGACTGCCGACGTAAAGATCGTACCGCAATAAGTTGGTCACCACCGCGGCTAGTTCGCCGGGCGCGGCTCCCGCGGGCGTCACAGTCGGAGGGGCGGTGACCGGGTACGGGACGAACGTCCGCGCGAGCGTGACGTCGTCGATGATTCGGCTTCAGGCTCACGAACCCGGATCCGAGGACCAGGCGCAGCGGGGCGGGCAGCAGCGCGAGCGCGACGATGGGGAGGTGGGTCGCGACGCACAGCATCAGCGCGAACTCGTAGATGCCGGACACGGCGACGCTGAAGGCGATCCCCCGGGTCGCTAAGCGGCCGTCGTCGTCGCGTGGCGCAATGCTGCCCAGGAGGAAGTAGCCAGCGCGGTGCAAGGCCCACTGCACGATAACGCTAGACAGAGGAACCACCTGCCAGATGGCCGGCCACTTGTAGTGCTGGTCGGCCGTGTGGCCAAACAGGCTCGAGAGCCTCGTTAACTTCAACGTACGTTGGAGCACGCACTCTTGAGAATTAGCTATAGGATATCGCATACAGAAGTCTAGCTAGAAATGAATGGGGTTGGCAGTGCTGACGCCAAGATTTGGTGCCCTTTTCTTGTTCGACAACATCGAGCGCTCGATTACATGCACATGCTAGTTTCCACTTGACGATAGTTTGACTGCTTGTTAGCTGCGACCATCTGTATATGCTAACAAGAAGTCTTCTTCTCGAGCAGAAATATAACATACTTATAAATCCACGAGTCCCAACGGACGAGTGGTATCCGCCGAAGAGGACAGTGGTGTGTGAGTCACGGTGGCAGCCCAGTTTCCTCTTATATCATTTTAAAGGTACCCTGTGCATCTATGGATAACCAGAAGATGCTACCGACTGTTAGAGCAAATCCAAATAAATCTATTGGTGATCCCAAAGAGAACTGTCTCTACGGATCTCCTCAGCTTGTTTATTTACATGTAGCCATCTTCAGCCATGACATCTTGAAGATGTTCCAAACGCCATCCACCAAAAAGGAGAAGTCTCCTGTGCTTCCCTGGCCCCTGCGCCCACGACTCAGCTTCTTCGAAACTGATACACTTTCTCTTTACCTTCTTCGAGGCGGAAGTTGGTGTAGGAGAAGATTTTGCAGGAGGCGAAGCCGCAGGCGGCGGCGGTGACGATGCTGAAGATGCACGGGGAATGGTAAACGAAGGAAATGACGGGAACGGCAGCCGAAGCTGCGGCCGGCGAAGATGATTGCGGGACAGCTCTCTTGGCTTTTGTAGCGTTTGTGATTGTCGTTGCAACTTGGTGTCTCACAAAGGGCCGAGATCTCGTTTTTTGAGATTGGCCAAAACTGCAGCCGCCAGTCGACGAGTATCCGCCACATCTTTTGGGGTCTTCTCGGTCACGTCCCTAAGACCATCCGACTCCAAGAAGTCGTGGAGATGACGTTCGATTACGTCTCTAATGCTTTGTCCCTTCTTCATGCCCGAAGACGGGGTGTCGACTCGTTCCTTGACACTTGCGAAGTCGTCCACAAGAGTCTCAAGGTTCTCAGTCAAGGTCTTGCGACCTGCTTCGCGGGACTGGAAAAAGGATTCAGTGATGTTGTACATATTTAAATATCCTTGTTTCGGCAAGGTCCGTGTACCCGCGCAGTACATATTATTACCGTTCTAGGTCATATATCATTTCACGTCCTATGTGCTACGGAATGGAGCTGTAGCATTTGGTCGGAGGCAGATGGATGCTGCCACCCATATAGGGCCGCTTAGAATTCAAGCCAGGGACTTGGAATTCCCTATCCTTTTTGGGACATGACGGCTAAGTCACTGGATAACCTCTGTAGACTGGTGAATAACTGGTGCCACCCGTTTCAAGGAATGAGGTCCCCCAAAAGAAGAATAGCGAGGACGTCGAGATAGCGCCAGGAAACTCGATTTTGCAGGGACCAGTTCACAAGCACAGGGCACAAGAAACTCTGATGTCCCGTACCATAAGAAAACATTGCTCCAGATCATGCTGTAAATCAGGCGAGGGCCCGCGTTAACACATGTACATCACCCTAGCTCTTTTTATACGATATCCCGAAGCACCAGTTAGACAGAAGGACGCGGCAGTAATAGCCATCCTATACAGCCCAAGTGATAGATAGGTTCGTCTAAAGGAGTACGCCATCATACACCTACACCCCCACCAACCATCCGCCCATCCGTCTATCTACCCATCTATTTATTCATTTAGTATACCTCTACCCAGCAACAAGCTCGTCGATCGGCACGCTCGGCCCTTTCTTCTCGTAGACGGCAAGGGGCTCGTTGATGCCATCCTTGCCGTCGGGTTTCAGGAGCTCCTCCTTGGGATTCGTCTCCGAGTTATTTCCCGCTTCACCACCACCGCCGCTGGAACCATTCGCAGTCGCAGCCTCCTGCTGCTGCTGTCTCTTCAGCTCCTTCCTGCTCAGCTGGATGCTGCCCTTGGCGAGCGCCTCCTTGGGCAGGGGCCTGACGATGGGCTGCACGACCCACCACGGCCTCTTGCAGGCCCTGACGGTCGCGACAGAGCTCTCCGGGTCGGGGGAGGCGGCGGCGTCCTTTTCTTCCTTCCCGATATCTCGGTTCCGTGGCTCTCCCTTCGCTTCCGCCGCCGCGGGCTCCGGCTCCGGCTCCTCGACGCTCCTGCCGCCCGTCCTCTCGTACTCGACGAGGCCGCCTGCCACCCTCCTCTCGACCATGTCGAGGACGCGCTCGATGGCCGCCACGTCGCCGGCCTGGCACCGGGCCAGCGCATCGCGGATGTCGGTGTGCCGGGAGACGAGGTGGCGGAGAAGGTGGAATAGGTGCGGGCGCACGGCGAGAAGGTTCGGTGACGTGGTCCTCTCCTGCTTTCCTCCACCGCCCCCGCCTCCGCCTGCGCCGCCATCCTTCTTCCGCTTCTTTCGCGCGGGGCCTTCTTCTTCTTCTCTTTCTTTGTCTCCCCCCTCCTGTCGCTCACGGAGCCAGGTCTCGTCGTCGCCCACCACGAACAGCGGCCGCCGCGCCGGCGGGTCCCGCTGCAGCGCGTACCGGTGCAGGATGTCTAGGTATCGGCGGAACACGGCGTCGACGCGCCAGCCGCCCTTGCCGTCCCTGCCGCGCCAGTACTCGCGGCCCTCCTGCCCGGGGGGCGGCGGCCGCGCGAAGAGGGCCGGGTTGCTGAGGTTGCCCTCGGCGCTCATGACGGCGTCGGCGCCCGTCGCCTCGAGGCACCTCTCGAGGTCTTCGCGCTGGAGGATGTTGCCGTTGGCGAAGATGACGGTCTCCCGGGGTAGGTTGTCCCTCAGGTACCGGATATAGTCCCAGTCCGCGAGGCCCGTCAGGTGGCCCTTCTGCTCCCTGCGCCGGCCGTGCACTGTAATTATGCTGGCGCCCGCCGCCAGGACGTTCCTGGCGTAGGCCAGCGTCTCCTCCTTGGTGTCGAGGATCCGTATCTTGGCCGTGACGGGTATGGGAAGGTTCTTGTGTAGAGTGTTGATGAGCTTGTATATGAGCTCCTGATCCTCCTGTAGGAAGGCGCCGTAGTGGCCCTTCCGCGCGATGCCCTGAGGACACCCTAGATTGAGGTCGACGGCATCGCAGTACGGTGCTGCCAGCCGTGCGGCGCCTAGTAGATGGGCGGGGTCGTTGGCGCAGAACTGCACGAAGAGGGGGCGGTCGAGGGCCGGGTTACCGTCCAGGAACGGGATCGTCTCCGCGGGGGAGGTGGGAGAGGGTCGAGTGGCCTGAAAATGCGTGTCCCTGTATTTGGCAGTCTCTTCGAACAGGCGCGCATGGAACATGGGCGTGTATGCTAACACCTTGGAGTTCTCTTCGGGAGTGAGGAAGGACCGAGTAAGCATGCGCCACGCCTGCAATTCCGGAAAGCGTTCTGTTAGCATCTTCATGCGCAGTCGCGTAGAGGCGACGATAGGAAAAGACATACGAACTCTGACTGGTCAACCATGGGAGCGACGACATATCTGGGACTTCCGATGCTCTCGTAGAAAGCCCGGCCGTGCAGCTTGGGCCTGGAAGCCGTGGGCGTCTCAGCCGATGCGAGTCCGGCTGTATCTGAGGAGGCCATAGTCGTAGTTATACGTATGGAGGGAGTGGCGTATCTCCTTCGGTCTAGAAACCCCCAGCGGGGACCCTCCCAGCGCCTAACGGCTTTTCTCACAACCTCCAGAGCGATTATCGTGATGCGGTGGTGATCGAGAGCGACATGACCACTTAGATGGCTTGTTTAAGAATAAAATACGTCTCTTGCGAAGGTGAAGAAGGATCGATTCTCGGATTTCCTTTTCCACCTTTTAACGGACCCAGAACTCCGATAAGGTTGGGCTAAAAAAAGCTTCCCCACTGAGCGCAGGGAATTGGGATTCCCTTCGCCATATGATTGGAAGAGTGGAATATATAGCTTAGAGTTGGCCGACTTGTTTAGGATTATATACAGACTCGAGAAGATCCACTAACATTGGATCATGCTACTTCGCGATTCACTCGTCGTGCAAGCTTGTAGGAGTCCAGATATTTGCGTTGGACAGAATGAAAGCGCCATGCCACTCAATTATTCACGCTATGTCCTAGGCCCATAAACCTGGTTCCAAGTCGAACTTCTTCCCCTGAAAATGTCCAGTAGCTACAAATACAGCCTCCTTCGTGTGGCTCGCTAGAGAGTTCCCACGCTGTTGACAATGTCGAGACATAATACGCCTCTCGAGACCGAACCTGCTCAAGCCTCCGTCCGCCGCTCTTGCTTTTCGCGGCAAGGGGGAACATGTATCCCTATCTGGTCTCCTCCACCTGCAAAGTATATCTGCGTCGACTTTCATCTTCCCTTTCTTCTCTTCAAACGAGATCAAGCTGGACAGACATGATATTATGCATGATACCCGCCGAAGACCCATCAATGCCTTCAAACCCGAGATCTTGCAATCCCGGTCATCTTTTGTCTTCGTCTGCATTTTACTCAGGCTCCAAGTCTGTAGAAACTCCGAAAGAGGACAGCGATGAAATAATTCTTCGGTGTTCTGCTCGAGTATGGTCGAGAGAGACGTCCACGCTAGAAGGAACAAAAGGAATGAAAGTGCCATTCCACAACCAGCTGAGCTCATCATCCGTGTCCCATTCTGGCAACGTCTCGCAAGGACGTCACGACAGTCTACGCTGCACACGCTGTTTTGGCGCCTCAACAATGCGATGGGTTCGTTCTAGCATCTCAACCGAAACCGGATGATACCTGACTGGGTACCTGCGAGTGCTGCCAGAACTGTGATTATAGCCATGATCAAATTGATCTCGGTCATTATTGTCAAACGACGGCAACAAACTTCGAAAAAGAAAAACGCCTCGACACCGTACTATGCTGAGCCGAATAGAACGCCGCTCGACTGGAAAAGGTTTCAAATACATGATTGCAGGTCTATCGCCCTTAATCGACAAGGAAATGACGGCGGCCGAGATTTGTAGAGAAACGCTTGTCATCAAAAAAAGTGAGTGTAAATCTTGGATGTTTCGTGAACTTCCATTTCCTAAACAGCCATGTCAGCTCAAGACTCAAACCCGAGTCTGGGGAGGAAGTCAAGTACCATTTTAAAGGTGTTTAGTTCCTCCTTGATCTGTTGGGCAAGCATTGGGGTCAGGCGATTGCAGGTTGCAATATCGCCCCGACGATCATACTCGCCGCTCGGCCACGTGTCGTAGAATACTATGCGGGGGCTGAAGGTAGCGTTGCGTTTAACGGGTCCCTGCGGCGTAACCGGAGCACTCTTCGTGTCTTGACGAAGGCGAAGAGCTGACATGAAATAATCCTCGCTGCCAATGGCGATCGAGCCACTCCGCTTCTGAGATTGACCGTCGTCCTTCGGCGTGCTAGGAGCGCTCGAGTTTGGTGAATCCGTGACGTTAGGGATCGTAGGAAGATCAAATGCTGGAGTTGACGCTCCAGGGGATGGACTTGGGGAATCGCTCCGAGCTATGAACGTTGTAAGCGACAACCCATACGCCACATCCAGATGACTTACTCTTCAAGATTCCTTTCCGTATCGTTGCGAGAACCTCGGCTCTTTCTTTCTCACCGCCGACAATGCTCTTCCTAGCCGCGGAGCTACCGCTACCTGGACGGTCAGACACTAGGCTATCCGTCCTCGGCTTCGAGGCGTCGATTGAGTTTCTTTCCAATCGAGGGAAACCTGTTCCACCAGCCTGCTGAGCATGGAGGTCGGGGCTGACGTTTACCCGCTCTCGCTCGGCCTCCACCGTGATCATGGAAACGGCTGCGTGGGACGCATCCGTCGCGGCTGAATCAGCGGCTGGCGCCCCGATTACCGACTTGGGCCGGAACAACCCGACCAAAGAGCGGCTGCTCTTCTTCATCCCACGTCCCATTTTACGGAGCATGATGGATGCAGAAGAGGCGGTGGAGGAGACGGACAGGTTATCGGTTGAACCAGAAAACAGCTTGGTCCCCGAGTATATACTGCTTCCTATGCCGCCTTCCTCCTGCTTTTGTGCAATTCTAGCCTGCTCCTCTTCGTATAGATCTTCGGGCCGAGGGTCCTTGTGCAGCCTATTAGGTTCGTTCGATAGCGCCGCCTTAGACGAATCGCCATCTTGACCCGTCACCTTCCTGAGCTCGGCTGCGCTGCCGAACGAAAAGGCTCTGCGCAGTCTCGACGTCTTGCTCTTCGCCTTCCCTCCCTTTTCATTGATAGCGGCAAGTTGCTTGGCTGCAGGACTGGTCGCGCCAGGGCCTTGGGAGGATCCCGGTGGCGTAGGTTGGACCTCCAGATTCTCGGAAGGGGCTGCAGCGCCCGACGACGACCCTGGGGTCATGGTGACCGGTTGCGACAATGGGGATGGACTGAGAACTCGCTTGCCGGAAACATCAGTCGAAGAGCTTCGGGGTGGCACGTTTACCAGCTTCGGATGGTCCTGAGACGGCTTTTCCCCAGAGGTGGAGGGTGTCGAGGCGGGTCTGTTCCCGGTGGGGACTGCAAATGTATTAGAGCTTCGATTGGGAGACTGTCGGTGGCAAAGAATGGTTAGCATACGAGCCAAGCAATGAGCGGCAGATCACCACTTGATTGGGCAATTGCATCGCCTGATGCGGTATGGATTGGATCGCTCACCGACGATGGCCGGGAATTACTCGACCGACTAGAGTCGAGACTTTCAGAGCTCCCACCTCGAGTGGAAATTGGATTCTTTTCCACAGCCGGAAGAGCGACAACTCGAGCAACAGCCTTCTGTTCCTTATCGAGGCTGCTCGTCTTTTTGCGGCTTGTTGGCGCCTCCGCACGGAGAGAGTCTCCGACCTGCTTTAACTCCTGTGGGGTCATTGGGTTAGGGTAATTAGAGAAATCTATCGAGTGCAGACTGCGGCGTCGGAACCTCTTGACATCCTCCTCGCTACTCAGTCGGGGTACATGGATATCGTCTACTGAAGTACCTAGCACGGTTCCATAGGCGGTATGTGGTCTGTTACTGGCAAGCTGTGCGGAGTTTCGTGGGATGGCCGCTTTCCGATCCGTTGTCATTGCTGGGTTGTAAAGATGGACCACCGTAGCCATGCCAGACCCCGAGGGCAGTGCAGAGCCAGGCGGCTGAGACGGCTGTTGCATGACGCCGTGTGAAGAATCCGTGTGTTTCGGTGCCGGGCGCCTATACCGTTCAGGAGAGGCTTTGGCGGCGGCAACCTGTGCAAAGGTTGGCTGGCCGGTGCCGGCTGCTTGCGCAGAGAATTGGCGCACTGTCGAAGGCCGGGATGCTGCGGCTGGACCCGCATCTACCATCTGGACGACAGGTTGGTTTGATGGTGACGTCGGTGCTTTATGACCCCCATATTGCTGCTGCCGTTGACCATTGCTGGCAAGACTGGGGGTAGAAGTAAAGGCATAAGGCTGAATCGGACCTGCAGTGTTTCCACGGTAGGCTGTCTGGCCACCGACGTTGACAGGCAGCCTACCGCTGAAACTATTCCGATGAGAATGACCCCCATACTGCTGGCCCGACGGCGCTTGCGATGTTCCCGCCATGATGTCTGAGGCTGAACTCGGTCTGGTCTGGAGTATGGTTGTAGTTCCCGATTGTTGAGGGTAACCCTGGACAAGTGCGGCCATATTCGAAGTGCAAACTTCGAAGAGTGGCTAGTGGGGAGTGGCAAGCCACGATCACAATGATCCTGGTTTGCTGCACAGGCTTCTCCGATGATTCAAAGAACAGGAGTAGGCAGTAGATTCGAGTGCAGCGACAGACGGTTCAATCCTATGTGTATTGATATTGGTTAGCTGCTGATATGCAGTGTAAGGGGGGAAACGAGATCCACATCCCAGGGCAGTCTGGCATTACTTCGTTCGTGTAAGAGAAGGGAGGGGAAGACATCTTGAACTATGCAGGAAACATACGGAGTATATACCATGTGGTACACACCGTCTGCCTACTGTTGCCTTACAATTTTATTCACAATGATGTAGCCGATGTCCGTGTAGGAGGACGGAGGTGATTGATTGGATGAACACGTCGAGAAGAACTGAAGGACGCCTGCGACCGGAAGAGAAAAACGAATGATGATAATCCCCCAGCAACAAGTTGACTATTACCGTTCACAAGTTTCCTGGCCGAATGTCGAGGATTTCTCAACGACTCAATACCGGATGAGGGACGAGGGTAGGTTCGCAGGATCCGACCGTTCCAGTAGACACGAAAGAAGGGGCTCCGGGTCGGAAGATCTAGTGGGAATACATCGGAGGCGGGACTACGTGTCTCGTCTTGTTCAGATTGGCGTCCAAGAAAGGCAACAGTTTCTGTTTTTCAGATTTTTCTTTTTCTTTCTGTGATCAAATGAGCGTCAGAGGTTTATCCGTATTGCGCAATCTCAGACAAGCAACACAGGTTGAAGGACAGAGGGTTAGGGGGCGGAGAAACGGATGGGTAGATGAAAAGACTAGTAGGTAGCTAAATCATAGCGAAAAATAATTCTTCAGGAAAGAATTCAACGTCAGTGCTTACAGTCGAAAATGGAAACAACCGCTGTATGCTGCATGTACTGATTGGATAATTCGCGTAGAGGGGGGATAACCGGTAGAGGAGAAGGAGATTGACGTGTGTGTGCTGGTGGGAAAAAGGAAGGAGAAGGGGATGAGAAAGACAAGAGAGCAAGCAATTGCAGTCAATGATGCTATTCAGAGAGCGTGCGATGGAGAATGAGAGGAGATTGGGAGGGGATGGGGATAGGGATGGGGAAGAGAAAAGAATACTACAAGGAAGGGGAAGCAAGCGAGTGATGAATCCACAGTGGAATGCTATGCAGTACAGCGCCCGTTTTTGGTTGATGGATGTCGGGGGTGAGTGAATGAATTAGACGGTTCTAATGCTCGGACACTGGAGGCGAGTTGATATTCGTTCAAATTGGAAGGCGGCCTAAAATGCTCCTAAAGGCGGACACTTCCACTGTACAGGCATGGTCCGAAATACTATGTAGGGGTTTATTAGTCTGCTATACCGCACTAGACCTGGTAAAATGTGGATCGCTGTCGCATTCATCACACTGAACCCCACCCTTGCCTTTGGAGGTGCCAAGTGCCAGCCAGCAGTGAACAGTCAGCCCTGGCCGTCTTCTCAAGCCTTGACAGTACGATATATCGGTGCAATGCCCCGTTAATGTTGGCTGTCGGGCTGGTCGTCAGTCTGCCGGTTTACGCCGCATGGATGAAAACACCTTTAATAAAATTGCCACTTATCAGAAGAGATACTTCATGATGCATGTAACTGTTGAACCAGTGAATAACGAGATGAGTTCGCACGAACTCTTTATCCTTAATCGATGCGGTTGAATTAACCATTATGTTCTTCCTAGCCCAACATAGAGGTTTATGGACACATTATCCATGGCTTAAGGACGTCCACGGAAGCTGGGGGAGTATTCTACGCTCGTCTACGGGGGGGAATGTGGGATTGGGGATCGTGGAAAAGTTGCTCCTCCAAGAAAGTCTTACTATCGTCATTTGGTAGCAAAAGAGGTCACGTACGGAATATGTACCTGATAGAAATGGTTCTTTCATCCGCGTTGCATACAAGCTCCACTAACAATGCCCGCTATGATGTCCGTTAACACATCGTCAGATACATGAATAGCTGTACGAGATACTATGCCATCGCATATGTTCCATAAGTACCCACTGTTGGTTGAAATACGCAGAGAGTTCAATGTACCTATGAGCCCGGATTTTAATTTACACAATATATGCACAGCATTCATATTCAATCTGCATAAGTGTGTATACCTAGGTATGTATGGGGCATACGGAATAGTGGGCAAGACACCGTATATGTTAGTTCCAACTTGCAGGCCTGTACGTACCTAGGTAGTGTGTACCTACTAGATATGGTTTGGCGGTGGTAAATATGGGGTGCGCTTTAAAGTTACAGAGGTAGGTAGCTTAGGCAGGATTTATTTTGCATTGATTTTGTCGGAATAGGGGCCAGTTTGATATTACGGGTAAATAAGATTCGCTTCGCCGTTGCTTGATGTCTGACCGTTTTTCTTGTGGTCATTGGCCTCCATAATCGCGGGATTGTTGTTTTGGTATGAGCCAGGTCCGGCCGTTTGGCGATTGGTCCTGCCTTAAACGCGGGTGGTCAAGAGGCATTCCTCGCTGTCGCGCTAGGCAAGCACGAGTACGGATTGATGAGGGGCTTATTATTGGATGCATATTGTTACGCGGTGAGGTCGATGTGTGGTCACCCGGACTTGTTGCATCTTGATGCATTGATAACAATTTCTAAGTTGCAGGCCTATTTGGCCTCGTCTCAGGAGTCAACCTTTCGAGTTTAAACTACCAGCTGCCTGACATACCTCGTGGGCCGGGCATATATTACCGGGGTTAAATGAGCCGTAACTTAAGTCGGGGAGCTTCAACGACATGATGCTAAACTGTTGACAGTCAACGTTTGTGATCAAACGGCAAAAAGTCCAAACCCAGTAAACAGGTCATATTTTAAATACAGCACTCTAAACTGTTTGCTTCGGCGAGAATGCTGAAGTTTGTTGTACACACTTATGTTGGTATCGATATGTAATATCCAGAGAGAATATTTCAGCTCAAAGCCTTACGGTTTATGCCACTCCACTATGATTATATTACTACATACTTAAATAAGGAACATTGCATCGCTGCTGGACACGCACCCATTTAGATGTAGGTGTACCGCATCCTTGGTTGTTTAGAATAGTACGCACTCTTGGGATGAAAATCGGACTCATGAATCACGTCTCACCGTACTAGCCACAGCATGAATGGCGAAGGTAGAGACGCGTGTAAGCTGCATTTCAGATGGAGGCTACCGCTGGGCAAAATGATACGTCGAAATAGCCCAATAGAACATTGTCCTTTTGGTATAGGGAGCACTTAGGCAGGCTAATAAGTACCAGAACTGAACCTGCAAGTCACTCTGTTTATCAGTTGAGGCGGGTAACAGATATTGTGTCTTTTCAGCAATGGTTCACGGCCGCGGTGATCCTCCGAAAATACTTGCAAAAAACTGCCTATACATACGTACATGCTGACATGCAACTCTGGTTGGCCGCGTCGGCATGGGCGTTACAGCTGCCATACTTGCTGCACCGCTCTCCGGGAAAGGAAGATCGCTCGTCGATCTCCTGTTCTGGATTATCAGGAACGAGCCTCGCAACAACCAATCAAAGGCGGACAAGAAGCTCTCCCTCAGTTCATCGCAGCACTAACTAAGTGCCGATCAAGAGGTCCACTACCAGAGGTTCGGGAGCTTACGAGATGCGTAAGTCTCAAAGCTTGACCCTTACAGAACTGGAATTGTTCCCAGGGCGGAACGACGTCATCGTTCGCAACCCCGAAGGTCCGAGACAGAAACACCCCATCATCGCACTAGATGTAGGTATCTGTGGACATACAAATATCGAGGGTCGAAGCCCCCGTGCCTTTATCATCGCCCCGCATCACTGTGGTGGTGTGGTGTGTACGAGTCGGGCCATTCTACACTCATCCTGATCTGACAGCCGCCTCGAACTAAAAACGACCTACAGCATTAGGTACTTGGACCCCTTTTCAACCACTCAGGGTTTCCTAACCCGCTTGTCCGCTAATATTTATGTACAGAGTGGGAGGTAACATTTAATTCAGAAACATCCGTGTACATAACTGTGTACTATATACATACCGCGTCATTGGGGGTTGCATTATAACCCCCTCAATGGACACCGACGATTAGATCTACAATTCCTTGCATAATGAGGAACCCTCCTAGATGCGCGCGATACATATCCGGGCCTCGAAGAAGGGCCATGCAACACGAGCTTGCCCGTTGTGGGAATCTAGGAGATATATCATCGCAGATCGAGGTCCCAGCTAATGTTCGTTGTGGTGCTTCAGACGATTTCTTCTTGCGTTAGTAGCTCTATTCCTGGCTGTACGGGTTTACCGCGGTCCGTAATGCTATCATTGAAGTATATAAGAAGACGGTTCTGAGCGGCCGACCTCATCCAAACCCTCCTTCAAGATCGAGGAGCCCCTGAGGAGCTGCAGCAGATCGGTCCTCCTTCTGGCTCGAGAGAAAGGCCCAGTATTCATCCGGCCAACGCCCCTTCGGAGGAAACAAAGGTCTTGCTGAGTTACCCGACGATCTTGGTCTATCCCGTCGGCTGACTAGAGGTGTGTGTACCAGAACTTTTGGTGTGATCGAGTCATCTTTAGGTCCGAGCATCGCTCAACGATACGTCCTCAGCCTGTCAGGTTTTGTACGCCCAGGGACCTGGTTTTGAGCAGAATGGCGAGAGCCAAGATGGCTTCAATGGGCCTGTGTTGTCTTGCATAAGATAGGCGCGCCGTCGCTTGCGAGCTGTAGCGCATCTAATATGTCATCCTATCTGTGCTAGGGTAGAGAGGCGGTAGGGCATATGCATATAGCCAGGTCTCAGGATGACGGTGCAACGTTCCATGGTCGAATGAGAAATACGTATATGCTTGTATCGAGGTACCGATCGATCTGCAGGCTGCAGCAGGCTGGGGCTGCTATCGTTGGGGGTGGGTAGTGGGCGCCACTGGACGATGAAGTACATAAGATGTAGTCACAATAAGCACCGGGTAGACTTATGCAGGTAGACTGCTCGTTACCATGCAGGGAGACGTTTATGCAACTGAGGTACCGGTACTTACCTAGGGAGCTATTATCAAATCCCACCCGTTCGACAAGTTCCAGAACCTTCAAATGTCAGTGACGCGGCCTTTATGGCCAGGGGCATCCTCAACTACGTATGCTTCTTCCATGTGGTCGGTAACGGTCCATGGAATCGTCTCATATGCTATGTCCCCTGAGACAAACATGACGCACAGCATGGAGTCGGTCTAGTTCCCGAGGGCCATGCGTACAACTTACAACCGCATTGCCCCACTGCACACGGCACAATGTGACACGCGGCTCCTCGTGTATATTTCAAGCAGTAGGAATTGTTGCTGATGCAAGGACTCTCAGAGCTGTTTTTCTTTTTCTCCGTTGTGGCACTCACTTTTCCGAGACTAGTCGTCTTCAACTATTTTGCTCGAAAATCTAGGGCAGGGAACACATTCAGAGAAGATGTCGTTTCAGCCTCGGTCACCATAAGATGGGGATAACCTGCGTTTTCTTTGCGGCAACGGCTATTTATTCTTAGTGTCTCTCCTGTGCCCCTATCACATGTCACCGACGGGTCCCACCAACTAGATCTGTGAAGGGCATTGAACAGCAGCAACTGAGTCTAAAGGAGCTTCAACGAATCAACACTGGCTTCTTATGCAGGTTTGCGTTTTCTGTCCAGTATCATCGTACCGGAAGCTTTCTTGGGTGCTAACATCGAAACGCCGACCTGATCCATCGCTGCACCCTTACTTCTGCCACTCGATCCCAAAGCTCATCATTGGCTCTGTTTGACCACCTCAAGCTCCGCCCCGAAATGCATTGGGTTTAGAAATGTAGGTCTTTGCGAAAAGAAAGGGTTCCACTGCTACTCCAGTTGAGCCCCTGATGGCATGCACCAGTTAACCAGCCTTCAGTTGGTGGTTGCACATGTTGCCTTTCACTACCCGACACCGGGAAGCAGACCTTGAAGTCTACACGCTTAGTGACATACTTCAAACTCCCGCGTCTGTGGGATATGACACACACACAGCATATAGCTACCCACCCACAGTTACGACTTACGTTTGCACGGGCTGGCCTCTAACGAGAGACCATGCTCAGATGCGCGTAGTCTTATCACGTGTGCAGTTCAGTCGGTTTCCCGGGTCCCTGCCACTGGATGA
The DNA here is from genome assembly GCA_004155935.1 of Monosporascus sp. GIB2. Classification (NCBI taxonomy): domain Eukaryota; kingdom Fungi; phylum Ascomycota; class Sordariomycetes; order Xylariales; genus Monosporascus; species Monosporascus sp. GIB2. The sequence goes on along the minus strand of QJNV01000410.1, from coordinate 1,868 downwards.
TCCAGTGTATGTTACCTTTAGGAGCGCCTCAGTCTTTATTACTTGAACAGCCGCGGATTGCGCCTTTTGTGTCCCGTGTCCCGGGTGATTGTGCATGCACACCGACCTAACGTTACGGACCTCCACGTCTTGGCATGCTTCGGATGCCTAGTCGGTGCGAGACATCCGGTACAGTGTAGTGGATGCGGGCCTAGCTGTGCGACAGACGAATATGTCAGTCAGTTCGGTACCGGAGCCTTCCCTGGCCCACAAGCTTGCTGCATCCGGGCTCATAGCGAATCCCGCTGCTCGACGGAACTGCCTGCACATACTCCGGTGATACCAGACCCCCCGCTCGAGATGTTGTATAATTGTGCGGTAAGTCGTTTCGCACAGGCGATCGCGTTTTAGAAGACACCACAAAGGACCGACGCAGAGGCCCACTCCACTGGAAGCTGTTATGGCACTCGGTGAAATAATGATCGCCTCAGTTGCGACGTCGCTGGAGGGTACGCAATAAGAACACACATCTTGGCGGCCGAGTCAAGCATATCAAAGTCTGGCGGAGCACCATATGAGATATGGTCCAAGGGCCGTAAGCGGACCCGAAGTAGATTTACCTGCTTCGGGAGCCTCCAGGCAGCGTGTGGTTCATTTCCCAGTCTGCACCAACACATTATGCTTGTCCATATGTACGATGGTTTGGTCAGACACACAGGCACTGCGAAACCCCAAGGCGAATGAGCATTCGAACTAAATACGCGTACTGTAGCTAGAGCGGGAAGGTCTTGATCGTCTTCTGCTTAGGCGACTCGCGTCGCAATAAGTGACTTTTGTCAGCCACAATGACCGTACCGTCTAAAACGCCATGAAGCCGCTTTCTCCCTTATTGAAGGACCACTAGAATCACGTTATGTCGCCGCCGGCCTGCTCCCCCTCCGTCATCATAACCCCGCGACCCTTCTTACCGCCCAATAATTCCAGCTTGCGCCTCAGTCGTTTATCGGGTTTCCCGTCAGGCTACGCTCCGGTAAGCCCGTACTGTCTCGACGTAACCACGTCCTTAGAGGCTGGAGCTCATAGTCCACGATATTAGGAGACGTTCGACTAGTAGGAAGCTCGCGGGGATGCCCTAGTTCACAGAAGACTCCGAGCCACATGATCCTGGTGATCGGGCGCATCAAAAGCCAGCGAAATACGCAGAATGCCCTGCTGCGTCCCTTCGCTGCTACGGCTGCGTCAACTGAAGAGGGGCACGTGAGGAGATAGTTTCAAGGCCTTGGGGGTTGCTGCTGGCATACGCAGCCCATGTAATTACAGCAACGCCTAGACATCTGCTGAAACAAGCCACGACACAACGAACGCACTGAATCGAGCTATCTGGATGGCCAGCATGTTGTAGGAACACATGGGGGAAGCTTGGGGCTGGACGAAGATCACCTTGTAAATTACCAAGATATCTAATAATCGGAATCCCTGGCGGCGGGACCCCTTCGGTCGGCGATACGGATCTATATCATATATATGGTCACTAGTTGGGTATCGGAGAGGCTTGTGGAAGTGCTCCTATTCGAGTACCCTGTTACTTCCATGGGTATGCTGCCGGTCCATTACCGCTTATGGGACGACGCAGGGCTGCTTACCCCCCTGCAGCAGCGTCGTCGTCGCGTGATGGCAAGCGATGACCTAACGTTAAGTCGAGCTGCTCTTTACGAGGCCCGGACTAGTCTATCTTCCATCGTTTCTCGGCATTTTGATATTTGGACGGCTCCCCGCTGGAGCCTGCTAGCAGTTCTGAGGTCCAAGAAGACAGCATGGGCGCGAACTAGACGACTTGACTCTATGGCTGGGATATGATGGGGGGGGGGGGGTTTAAGACTTAGCAACCC
>QJNV01000409.1:0-53946 GCA_004155935.1 Monosporascus sp. GIB2 | reverse complement strand
GCCGCCTACTGTGACTCACACTCTGACTCCTTCCTCACGCCCTCCTCGCCCTTGACCTCCCTGCCCTTGCCCTCTGCGCCGGGAACCGAGGAAGAAGCGCTGGCCCCAGCGCGGGCCTCGGCCTTCTTCTTCTCCTCGAACATGTCCATGACCTTCTGGTACATGTCGGCGACTGCCGCGGACTTCCGGTCGATCTCGGCGTCGAGGCCGTCGTTCTCGCCGGGCTTGCGCAACGGGCCGCGCATCCAGAGAGCCTTGATCTCGCGGTTGAGGGCCACGAGGTTCTGGATCTCGGTGATCTGCGAGGTGGGGGCGAGGTTAGGACTCGGTTAGCTGGGGTTTCGTGACGACAAGTCGAGGTAAAGGAAGGCTGAAGGGGGACATGGGCAGAGGTGAATGCGTGAGGTGCGACGAAACGATGGAACCCACCAAGGCGGCCATCTCTGTCCGCATAGTAAAGCGGTTCAGCGCGGCGTGCTCGAGCACGGCGCCCTCGCGCGGCAGCGGCTCCGTGGCGGCCCCGATGACGTTTCTGAAGCGTGTGAGGATCTGCGCGACGGTGCGGTTGTGGCGATCTAGAAGGTTCTCATCGTCAGCCTCCATGTCGTCATCAGCCTTTTTCTCGCCCTGGCTCGTGTTCAGGGTCTCACTCAGGTACTGGTGCAGGGTCTGTCGCTGCCCCTCCTGCTGTGCGGGTGTGGCTGCTGTGTCGGGCTCGGTTGCCCCGAGGAATTCTGGTAGAGAATCTAGTTCACCCCCGGCGGCATCCATGTCAGGGCTAGTAGTATACTCTGACGATGTCGGTGTTTCCACCGCTGGCGACAGCAGCAGCCTGCTGACCAGATCCCTCACCGGTCTTGTTGTCGAGGCCTTTGGTGATGGCGCGGCGCGTTCCAGGGTTCTTCTGGTCGTTCTTGGAGGAGGCCATGACGTCGTGCGGGGTGATCTGCTTGCTGGATAAGAATTGCAGCAGTGGTCGATGCAGAAATGGTAGATGATGGCAAGCGTAAGAAATAAGATTGTTGGAGACGCCTACGGTTCGCCGTGCCCTGAACACCAGCCGAAACTTGTAGGAAAGAAAGACACTGGGTGTGGAGTGTCGTGCCTCATCGGATACCTAAGGATTGCTCGTCGATCGACTCTGCCCTGGGTTGCAGCCGCCCTGCCCGTCCACAGGAGCGATATCTAGTTCCCACAAGGCAACAGCCATGCTCTCCGAGACGGCGACGAGCAACAACACCTGGTGAAACCTTCCGCATATGCGGATCGCCGATACCCCAGGTAATCGATCCATAGAGCTTTCAGGAGTGACCCTCCAGCAAGTGGCATTACCAGTCTAGGGAAGGAAATGCCGAACGAAGAGAGTCCTTCCTAACCGCGCAAGTTGACTTTCCATCCATCGAGCCGGCCCCGTTCGAGAGAGGTGAATTCGAGCATCGCTTCGAGGAATCGGCGAAAAGAGAACACAGAACTCACCGAGAATATTAGTCTGCTCTTTCTTCAACACGTCCATTTTCCAATGATTTCACTGTCCGTTACCACTTTACGTTAAGTCGTTGTGATCGCGTGTAGGTGTATGGGCTGTTGTTTTCTGCTCGGCGTCAGTCGTTGACTTGTTGAAGAATGCGCCGAGGCCACCTTGGCGAACAGTATCTCCTTATAAGGTAGGTAGGTACCTGAGGTATCTACAAGGAAGGCGTGAACTAAGATTAGGTACGAACGATGGGTTGGGGAGTGTGTTGTTGACGTTAGTGGAATCACGTGACTTGAATTGAAGAAAAGCTAGTACATCTCTTCCCGTGCGGCACGTGAGCCATGTTCAACCAAGCAGCACCGGAAACATAACATGAGCAACCGCACGATCAAGTTCAAGGTCCGATCGACACACCCAATTTTAAATTATTATGCGAAGCCTATTACGAATACACTAGTTCGTTTAATAACTAAGGAAAAGTTCGTCATAGGGAAGAGGTATCATTCATCATTCGCACTCTTGCCACCTTCCCGCCAATCCACCATCCGAGGGTATAACCATCTCTACAGCTCTGCTCTCTCCAAGTTTTGTGTTGCGGTTCGTGTACTGTCCCATGCGCACCCATGCGCGCCCATGCGCAACCATGCGCAACCATGCGCAACTCGTGAGAGTATGAACCACATTACCACCGAATCATCTCACCGGACCATCAAATAGGAGGCCGTTTGACATTATGCTTCCTAGACTGTAACGGTGTGGCTACCCGTCGTAGGGGCGGCCGGTACCCCGAGCTTGCCGTTCACGGTTCTGTTGCCTGTGTTGCCATTGGTGTAGTTACCGTTGGAGTAACCATCAGTGTTGCTCTGGTTGACGCGACCAGTAGAGACGGCGTGCGGCTTTCGGATAATGGTCGGGGCGCTGGGAATGCTACTGGTCTTCGAGGCCGTCCCGATAGAGAAAATAGGGCTCTCCCACTTCTCACCACGGCGGGCGAGCTCTTTGTATTCGGTTGCCTTGGAACTGACTCCTCCAGGGAGGTGAATGTCGGGGAAGATGCTGTCTTCCTTGGTGACGGCCATGTTGACCTTCTTGTCAGACGCAGCAGCTTGAGCCTTCTTCTTGCCCTGGAGCACCTGCTTCTGAGCAGCCTCAACGTAGCGCCTGTACAAGTTGGGTACGTTGGTCGGGTCCTTCTTGGCAGACTCTTCAGCACGGTCGGCCTCCTGCTTGACCTGGAAGAGCAACTGGTCGAATTTGTTGAACTGATCCTTGAGCTGCTTCTCCGCGGCCTTCTGGACTGCCGGGCGAAGGACCTTGAGCATGATGGGTTTGAACAGGGCAAACAGCAACTTGTGGTTGGACTTCACGAGCTTAACCTGGAGGTGCTTGACGTCCACATCGATTTTCTCAACCTTGAAGAAATTCTGCCTGTCGGTCGGGTCGGCGTTTGACAGCTTCATCTTGAAGCTAAGTCCATCGCCGCCAAGGTAGAAATTGGCGATGCCGGTGTCCGTGATAGAGGGAAAACCCTGCTTTCGCTTGACATAGTAGCTGACGTCTCGCAGATCCATCTGGATGCCGGTAACCTTGATTTCGACGGTGTTCTTGTTCTTGTTGACAGCCTTCTTGCGGCCCCAGCGGAAGTAGTTGTCACTGGCAACTTCCAAGACATTGGGCATGAAATTGTCACTTTCCAAAACGAGGTTCTCGATCACGGCGTCGATCTTGGGGTCGGAATACTCGATGCGCGGAATAGGGATGTAGGCAGTGTTCTCCATTATACCAGGAATGATCACATCTCTCAAGTCCTGCAGGAGGTGGGGCTTGAAAGTGATCTTGCCACTCTCATCAGTGCCGAGATCCTTGAACAGCTTCTCTATGGACTCAGCAAAGGCCTTGTTCTGGGGGTCCTGATCAAACTGGTTTCCCAGGAACTTGATCTCATCGAAGATGCGGTCCGTGTGGGTCCTGTACTTGTCGCGTAGCAGGTAGTTGCCGTGATCGTACAGACGATTCCAGTCGCTGTCAGATTCCTCTTCCAGAATGTATCCCTCTTCTTTGAGACATCTGCGGATGTACCGGTTGAGAGCCTTGAACCAGTCCTTGAGCTCTGGGTCTCTGTCAGCGTCGTCGTAGATGGCCTTAATGGAAGACCAGAGGTCGTCAGTCGAGGTGCCGTTGGCAAAGCGCTCAATAAGGGTCTATCATCATGTCAGTATCTCACCCTTGCAATTATAACCTTTCAGGAACGCTTACCTTCAAGTCGGCCTCTGCTTCGGCGAGGCCAAATCTCGTCTCCTTCATTGTGCCAGAGCCGCCAGCAGCGAGCCGCTTACTGTGGTTGCCGTACTCGTCGGCCAAGTCGAGCAAGGTGGTAATGGCTTCCTGATAGTCAGGGTGTTGCTGGCATTCGAGAACCATTTTCTAGTAGACGTCAGACTGAGAACTACCATGTTGTTTCGTTTTCGAACTCGACTCACCTTCAGACGCCAGATAGTCCTGTCACGGCGCTCTTCCGGGACCTTCTTGGAGAGGTAGTCCTTGACACGGGCACGATACGCCTCGGCTGTTTGCTTGGTCTGCTGCTTGGTCTCATCTTTCTTCTCGTCAGGTACTTTCTCCTTGAGCTGATCAGCAGCAGTTCGAGCGGCAGCACCGGGATCAAGAGAGCCGTCGGGTCTCCTGGCAGCATTGGCAGTTGAATCAGCGACGTCCCGTGTGTCCTTCTTCGGGTCGCCCTTGTAAGTTCCATACAGCTGATTCTTCGCGTTGGCCTTGGAGAAGTCGGGTTTATTGTGCCAAGTGTTGTCTTGAGCGGGCTCGTCGATGTTGGCAAGTTCTTCTTCCGAGGGCCTGACCCTTGATGCGGCACCGGTTGCAGCATCGCCGGCAATATCCCGCATCAGGACGGTGGCATCCTTCACTAGAGGAAGATTAGTATCCCTTCAAACAAGTCCTCGACGAATGCCAACACTTACGCAGCTTGCGGAATTGACCGTTGGTGATGATCAAAGTCCCTAGTGTTCGTAGGCCTTGCATGGCCCGATCTCCGTGCTGTTTGGCCGTATCCTTGTCGACAGGTGTATCGGGTTTGCTGACGGACTTGGCATCGAACTGCTCGGTTTGCCAGATGAAGTCCTGCAAAAGGTTGCCTTCATTCTTGGATAGTATAAGCAACTTGGCCTGGTTGACAACCTCCTTGAAGTCCTGGACGAGGGCTTTTCCTTCTTCGGAAAGCCTTTCCGGCGGGTGTGCTAGGGCCTTCGAGGCCATGAAGCTGTTAAGAGCAACATCGATTTGCTCGTTCTGCCGCCAAGCATGTCAGTCACAGTGGTGCGGCCAAGGCGGGGTACTACGGCTCGTTGACTGAGGGAAACTTACAGATGGGACCTTGCCGTTCTGGAAAGCACTGATGATTCCATAAATCTGAAGCTTGCGGTTGATATCCGCGTCCTTCTGCTTCGGGTCAAAAGGCTTGTTTACGCTGGCCATGATTGCTATGGATTATGTCGTCGTCTTGCGAGAGGATATCTATGGCTCAGGTTGTCGTAGGAGTGAAAAAGACGGTCAAGGTTGAAGATGTTGTTGCTTGGGCTTAGAAAACAAAACACTGATTGATTGGGGTATCAAGAAGGAAAATATTATGTAGTGTGGGTATACTTAGGGGTGGTGTTCTTCTGAGTAGTAAAAATAATTGAGAAAGACGGGACCGAGAACGCTGTCAGGGAACCGGGGGAGGGTAGAGGGTGTTTATAGCAGCTCGTCTGGCATGTAAGAGAACGTGGAAAATGCTTGGGGTTGGTGGGACGGTAGATTCAAGGCAAGGGAAGATTGACGCAACCCGCCATGCAAATCTACGTTCTAGGTAAACATTGAGGTAAGGGTTGAGATTACTGGAAATCAGGATGCTTAGTCTAGGGAGGGATGGGTACATGGCACTACTACGGGTATCCGTGCAACCGAGTAGGTACCTTTTTGTCTTGAACTACGGGTTGCATGGCAGGCAGAGCTACATACATACGTCCATACCTAGTACATTACCTGATGATGTCCCCCTTATTGACCTTGATTAAGGTGTTACATATTAGATCATTGATGGCTCTTTCCATTGGCGTTCTCCAGCTTTGAAGGTTGATAGTGACGTGAGGCTTCGTGATGGACTACGTCATCGTTGGATATGTGGCACACACTAACACACTTGATTTAAGGTTCAGATCGTCTCTAACTGGTTAGATCGGTGGATACGGATCGCGGATCGCTTCCTGCATCTTCGGAAGGAATTATTTGCCGGCTTAAGCCGGGTGCGCCGTGCACCCTAGAATTACTGTAGTATTATTGCTCGCTAGCTCTGGCTTATCAGTCAAGAGTTACGAAGGGACCACAACGCGAGTAATCGAAGCGATGACTACCGGTAGTCTAGAAGCTCCATTCTCTCACATTTTACTATTACATTCGAGATGAAATATTCACTTACCTAAACTACCAACATGCAGATAGGTGAGCTACTTGATAGTAGCCATTAGCTGTGTGTATGTAGCTGCCCAATGCATTCTGGGATGTCGTATTCTCTTGTACCCCATTCATCCTGTCTGCAGAATTCCATTGATGGGATGTTGTGTGTATGTTGTAGTCAAACCACAAGTCTAGACCTGCTGTGGCCTGTGGGGTCCCTTCAGCTGCCCCGCCAACCAAACGGCTTATCTAGTACTTATGTAGTCAACTCTGAAATGGATAGGTGAAATGTCAAGGGGATCGGATGGACTACCTCGCTGTCAAGTCGACCAGGCTGCATGCGAAAGAGTCGTCGCATCCGCCGTTTGGTGGACGAGCGATTAGCAAAAGATAAGAACTGTGCCGTGCCTTACCTTCGACTTGCAATTGACGCTCCTCGCTTGACGCTGCGTGGGTTTTGCCCATGATTCATATGTCATCACTAAGCAAATATGATATTGAAGGGCAGCTGGTCCAAAGCTGGCGAGTCGCTTGGCAAATCTCTCCCCCAACTGTGGGTAGTGCGGTTCAATGGCGTCATATCAAAATGTATCAAAATGAGAAACAATTGGGGTCTATGAGAGAGGTGCCTAGGTAGGTATGTGCGGAATGCCGCGTCCATTCACATGAAGCTCAACGTTCGTCAGCTCATACTGAGCTCATGTCTGCCCATATGAGGTGGCGTAACCAGCAAGAGGTCCATGACGTTATCCCCCAATGCGCCACAGCCCTATAGGTCAAACGCAGTTCGGCCCATTTCCAAGCCACAAAATTAAATCACTTGTGGATTTGATATCGGCTTACAGTACTGTAACACCCGTTGATATTACTACATGGAGATAGGTCAGTAAAGAGGATGCGACGCATTGGCTAGTAACAATGGGCTCGGAGCATCATCTCCAGATTATCAGACCGATTCAAGTGCAGCCTGAAACATTTATTCGTTACTGACTGTATGTGTGTCTGTCACATTATATCGTTCTTGTAATCCCCCGCACCTCGCCTGCAATCAATCCCACGATCGGCACTAGGATTGTGACAAGCACATGATAGCTTACATAAGGGAGTGATGATGATACGAGCCGTTGTGCGCAGCGGACGAACGCAGATCCGCTTGACGGTCACAAGGCGTCAGTACTAACAATATTAAGTCACTGCTAGCAAGCGTGTTGCCGTAAAATTGAATCAATTGCTACTAAAGGCCGTAAAGGCCTAGAGATACTAGTTTGGAAGAGGCTGATTGGGTCAGATTCAGAGAACAAAATTAGGCTTGGCCTAGCTACAAAATTTGTCCTGATGACTCCTTGTGGCCGTCAAGCCGATACAAAATATACCAATGCCAACGTTCAAATCACTCGTTCCCCTGTTTGAATCGTTTTGTTTAAGTCTATTCCTCTGAATGGTCTCTCGCCCTCTAGCTCTGTCACTTGGTAACCCAATTTAATCCAGCCGGCCTAGGTCACGACACTACCAAGCTAGACCCCCTGCAATAGGTAGGGCACTGAGAAGCAACCTGGACCCTTCTTGCAAACGTACAGTATACAGCTGGAACGCTTAGGCCACGATCTTCAAGTTCCGGCTCTTTGGCTGACCATTTTCCTACTGTAAGAGGCAGGGATAAAAACCTACCCTGTCAAGTGCCCCGTGGGGCGCGCTAGACAACAATACCATACTAATTTGGGTGTAAGCTGTCCTAACTAGTCCCTTAGCTGTTGCCATAAGAACCGCGATTAAGGTCCTTATACGTACTTAATATGGCAATGCGCTAGTAAAGATGTAGCTAGCTGAGTGGGGGGCTATTAAGAGGTTTTAGCGTAGCAACCTAACTGGGTCAATTTATTTATCCTCCATACCAAATACGACTAGGTTTAAGAGTTGTTCACAGGAAAGCCGACAACTGTGGGTAGTGGGTATCCGTTGAAAACCTCATACCAGCCATGTCCCACTTCCGCGCGGCATAGCACCAACAGCATTACCTGAAACCCGCCATTAGCCAACAGATCCTAACCACAGACAAGCGTGGAAAAACGTCGGGGAACCATACTAAGCTCAAATCGACTCCAGAAGCAACTCGGACTGCCCAAACACTTCTATCTTGCTTCCCTCGGCCGCAGGTCGGGTTGTCCTCGACCTTGCTAATAGTCGCAATAGCCGTACCACCAACGCTGATGGTTACTGTCAAGGCCCAAGCATTATTAGGCCGCATAAGTACGAGGACCTCCTCGCCCGACTCGGTATATACGGTTGTGTCGAGAGCAAAGTGCTTAGTGGCGATTTGAGATTTATCCTCGAGCGAACAAAGCTTTCGGCCCGTAGGGGTTTCAGCAACCCACCCGTTCTTGATGTCGAAGTTATGGTGACGGAAGTCAAAGATGTGTTGGTCGTTGGAACTATCGTACACCTTACGCCGGGCGGTCCATGACGTGCCGAGGGTCTTCCCCACAACGTGGAACAGAGGCTGCCCGTTGTTCGTAGCAGTTACATGCTTAAAGGTGCTATCGTGGCAGTATACAATGAAAGTTGTTTCTTCCTCCGATATATAGTCTGGAAGAATGTTTACCTGCGGCTTTGGGGTTTGCAAGGGGATTTCCATTTTGCGAAACTTTTTGAAAAGTAAACGTATAGACAAAGTATGCGTCGCTAGTTGAGCTAAGGGAGGAAGCAGTGACAGTTTTTGCAGTCAGCCAGGCAAACGGATTTATACTCACGTAGAGTTGGCGACTTAGGGAATAGACTGGGATGGCTATGTCTAGTAGTATTATTTGTAACGGTCCCTCCCTGCCTGGCAGCTCAGCCACCCACTGATCTCGCGGCGTTTGGTATTAGAGAGATGAGAGAACCCAATGTAGGCTATGGTGGGGGAATGGGTACCCAATAGAGCCTTAGCAAATCCGATACGAAGTGGATAGGTTTTAATTAAAATATAAGTAAAGAAATTAAATATTTCAAAATAGTTTAGTATAGAAGTAATATTAATAAATTATAAATAAACTCTCGCTAATAGATAAAACTATTTTAAAGCTCTAATTGCTGTAAATATTTTAAAACTTATTATAATTGTTATCGTCGTTATTAATACTATTGTTTACTGAGGTAAGTATTACATTTCATTGTAAAAGTAATCTTACTTATTTTAATTTTTATCTATTAAAAAAGTTTGTTTAAATTATACCTAAGCTTTAAAGTATAATTACGATATATTTTAATTTTTCTAAAAAATATAAATATTATCGAATAATTTTAAATATTAAAGATTATTTCTATTAGAATAGTAAATATGATCTATCTAATTATATATATAAAGTTTGAAACGAAGGTTTAAAATATCGAACTATATTTAAATTTTTATAAAAGGTTTAATATTAATTATTATAACGTAGTTATTAAAAATCGACTATATAAATAATATATATAGTGAAATATTACATTTTAAAACAGATTTAAGATATAACAAAAGTGTATTAAAATTACTTTAAAGATTTTAAAATATATTATTATAGTTAACATATTTTAGATATATTTATAAGGCGTAAAAATCAAATAATATTTTCAAAATACTGATAGATTACCTTTAATATAAGTTATAATATTCAACTATAAAACTTAACTAATAAGCCGTTTAGTTTATAGTAATTATTACTATAACGTGCTATATAAGTGAGCTAAATAAGTAAATAAATTACACACTTTTTTTATTAATTTAACTATATTACTTTAATTACTTATTTTCTAATAATTATAATATGCAACTAGTGTTAAAGGCAGCTAGAATAAATCTAGCTATTTAAGCTTAAACGAACACCCTGAAATTTAATTATAAAAGGCTTAATTTTATTTATAATATCTATTATCTACTCTAAAAATGTGATATAATGTGAGCAGATACGGTGGATTTGTTATTGGGAACAAAGGGCTTGGATTTGTGGCCCTAGGATTGCAGGAACAAAGAAGGAAGCAGCTATATATGGCTGCTCTCCTCCCCCAGTTGCAGATGAGTAGGCAACCAGGAATCAAGACACCAGCCCACAGATCAAGTGCAACACATCTGCCGATATATAATAATAAATGCGACTAAATCGATATTATTGCTCTTATAACAAAATTAACGCCAACCGAAAGAAAACCGATTACCGACTAGATTTTTAACTTAAATATAGGACCGTTTCTTTTCCGGCTTTTATATGATAAGAATATAGCTAATATATTACTCATTTAACATATCCCGGAACGCGTAGGAATCAATTAGAGGTCTATTTTTATTAACTAGCAAAAAATAAATAAATAAATTAAAAAATTAAAAGAAAATTATTTAAAATTATTACATAAAAATCTAAAAATATTTTATAAATAGTTTAAACCTATTCGAGTTATTAGTATAAAATACGGTATTATATAAAAAAGTTTTATATTTTTGACATAATTAAAGTTTAAATAAAGCTTTTTATAATAACAGGCATTATAATTATTAGAATTAAAAAATATATACAGGTTTAATAGATTATATAAGAAATTATAATTTTTTAAGTTATTAATTTTTATTATTGAATTTTAATAACGCTATAACGTACTATAAATAACGGCTAAAATAATTATATATAATAATAATAATTAGTTAGTAAATAAAGTAAGCTTAGAATAAATCTAATACCTTAATAAATATTTTTCAGCCAAGTATAAAAATTTCGAAACTTTCTTTTATTTTTTACTATTACGAAAATTATTAGTTACGCGAATTATAATACTATTACGTTTTATATACCCGCGTATTTTTCGTATCGGTTTTAATCTTTTAACTTATCTTAAATTTTTTTCAAAAAACGTGTTTATTTATAGTATATTAAAAACTTAATACGATGTTAATATATTTATATAATAAATAAAAAATTGCTTACCGATTTTCACAATACGTTTAGGATTATTTTAAGATTCTATATTATTAAATTTAATTTTGAAAAAATTCATGTTGTTTTATTCGATATTAATAATATTTTTTCCGAATTTGAAATTTGTTTAATTATATTCACGTTAACCGTTTCCTTATTATTCTTCCCCGGTTTATTTCTCCTCTTATAAAAACCTTTAAAATATCTGGAAAAGAAATAAATAAAAACGTTAGTTATAAAAAGTAAAAAATAAAATTACTATTATATTACGCTAATAAAGATATTTAAGTTAGTTAATTTATAATAATGAGTTTTATATTACTTTTTTATAAAATTATATTTTTTTTAAAAAACGTTTAATTACGCGATACGATTTATATTTCAAATAAGTATCAAAGGTTTAAAAATAAACGTTATTATCAAGGAGAGATATTTATTATATAATAATAATAGCTTTTTCTAGCCGAATAAAAGTGATAAAACATTAAACGGCTAAAGGTAATCGTCGTAAGAAGGTTAAAACGAAGAAAAAAATGTATGATATTTACGATGAGCTCGAACATAATGCGCGTACTTATTAAATAGTTAGAGATACGTCTAGTGAATAAAAGGCGGATTAATTTAAATTGATTTAGTATATTATAGTTAATTAATTTAAATAATTTATTATAAGGTATTAAATAACGACTCGTAAACTTATAAAATACGTTTTACTTTAAATAATTTATTATTAACTAATCGTTATAACGTGTATAATATATATATATATATATATATATATATATATATATATATATATAATCTTTAACCTTACCTGTTTCAATATACTGCTTATTTTTAAAAAGATATATTTTTAATTATTATTATTTTAATATTTAAAGCTATTAGTTATAATATAAATTTAAAATTAATTAGCTATTCTTAATTCTGTAATTTATTGAGTAATTTACTATTATTAAATTTATTTATTTTAATGTAATATAGTTAAAGACTACTGAATTAAGACGGGTTCACTTCCTAGGTGTATATACAGAATAGCTTAGTTAGAAGCTTGGAGGAGGAGAAGAATGTCGGGCGTTGCCTTATAATATAGAAAGCTATATATAAAGGTTGTCAGGTCAGCATTTTATAGACCATCGCCGACCCACTTGGAGATGCTAGAACCTTCAACGACACGTACCGTCGAGCACCTTACCTACTAGCTAGCTAGCACCTTGCGGCTAGCCACCTAACACTAACCTCAATTTACTACTTAAAAAGATCTTCTTTTTATTCTTTGTTAATTAAGAAAAAAACCGTTTTTAAAATGTAAATATTAAATAAACAGAGTTTAAATATTATATATAACTAAAGTATAGATTTTTCAAACGATATAAGGTATTATATAAGCGAACGAAATATATAAACGAGCGAAATACTTTTTTAACATACTTTAATAATAACTTTGAAATAAGTAACTATAATATATTAAATTCATTTAAATTAATCGGTTTTTTTTATCGTTAAACGCTTTTATATTCTTTTTATAAGTACGCGCATTATGTTCGGGCTTACCGTAACCGCCATATTTCCGGTTTTTGCCTAAATTTTCTTGCGACGATTTTTTCGACCGTTATTAATCGCAATCAATTTTTTTCGTAGTTATAAAAGTTTTTATTATTTTTATAATAAGTATTTTTTTTTTAAAAAAAAGGTTTAATTTTCCAGCGTTTACTTAAGATATAATTAGTTTTACGTATTAAGCCGTATTCTTTCCAAAAAAAAAAAAACGTTTTCGTCTAATAATATTAAATCATTTTTCGTTAAACAATTAATCGATTTGATTATTTTTGTTGGTGAGTTACTTTAGTAATTTTTAATTTACTTTTATAAATAACGCTTTCGTTAAATCGTTTTAATAATATTTTTAAAAGTTTACATAAATATAAAAATAATAAAGTTAATAAAAGTAAATAAAAAAACGATTAATACAAATATAATTAAAATCGAATAAAATAAATTTTATTTTTGCTAATCTCGATTTAATATTGTTAATTATTATGGTAATTTTAAACGCGTTTTAATAGAAAAAAATAAAATACGGCGAAAAAATAAAAAAAAATAAAAAAAATGCGCGGGTATGTAAAATGTAATAATGTCGTAATTAGCATAATATTTTTCAAATTTTATCGAATAATAACTTTCGTAACCGTCGAAAAAAAAAAAGTTCGATTTTTTTATACGCGTTCGGATATATTAATCAAAATCTTAAATTTAATTTAAATTTAATTTATTTATTATTTAGCCGTTATCGTTTATAATAACTTTTTAATTAGATAAAAATAAGTTATTAACACATTAGTAAAAAAATAGTTTTTCCTATAAAAATAATAAATAAAGATAAGGCTTAACCTTAAAAGTGAACAATTTATATTATTATAAATTATTTCCGATTTTTTTATTAAATTTATTTATTTTTATTTATTTTTTTAATATTTATAATAACTATGTCAGTTACTATAAAAAACCTTAATAAAAATTTTATCTCGTTAAAATTATAAATAGTTTTTATATTATCGTAATTTTCGATAATAACTCGAATAAGTTTAAATTATTTACGAAATATTCCTAGATTTTCGTATAATACTTTTTAGTAATTAATTTTTCGATTTAAGCGCGTTTCGATTTTTTTTTTTTACCGTTTAACAAAATTAATTATTTAGTTAATCCCAACGCCGCCCGTAACGCACTACGCGAATAGCAAATTCGCTATATTTTTAACATACTAGCGCCGGATAAAAAACGTTCACGTATTTAAATTAAGGATTCTGTTACGGCTACACCTTAGCCATCCCGCTATCAGAGTAAAAGATCGGTGGAATGATCGTAATTCTTGGCAATCATTCTTGGTGCTACAGCTGTATATGTACTGGAGCTGTCACGGTGGACAAGGCCGTGACAGATTCGTTCGATAATCGATTTCTTTTAGGTCGGTGTTAATTTTCGCGAATTAAGAGTAATATCGGTTCGGGCGCGTTTACTTTTAAATCGCGCTCTTAAGGTAGCATATATAACGTCCTAAATAAAACCAACCTTTTTATAATTAAATTTCAGGTTTTATTTTATAACCTTAACTGCTAGGTTTATTTTCATTTTTTTATAAGGCGTTCCATAACGTTGACGTTAAGAAATCGACAATTAAGGATAAGTAATTAAAATGTGCTAAAAAAGTATATCGCTCGCTTATGTATTTCGTTCACTTATATAGTACGTTATTTAAAATTAATTTATATTTACCATATTAATATACGTTTATACTTATCTTATATATTATATTATACCTTGTAGCTTACAGATATTATTGTTAAAAAAATATTATAACCTCGAATACTTATTTAATATATATTAATTAAAGAAATTCAAAGTTATAAAAAAATTTATTAAAATGATTAATTTGTAAATAAATATTTCTAAATTAGAAAAGTCTTAATTTTATTAAGTAAAAGCTATTTTTAAATAATTTTACTATTAATTAAAAATTATAATTAATATTACTAAGTTTATTAGTACTTAAGAATTCTATCTAGCTTAGCTTTTTATAATAGCTATTATTTTATAAATATCTTTATATATAGTATTCACAATCATTATAAAAAAGTAAATTATACGAAATAATGCCTACATCGCCGACATTTAGTTAACATACCTAGTTATATAATAATAAATTTATAAAAAAAGCCTTTATACCTTCTCCCCTTTATCCGAGTCTCTATCTCATTACTCGCCTTCCTAGGTGGGTTCCTTAGCGCCTGCGGGCGAGAACGTAGCAAGCCGCTGATACTCAAATCTATCGAAGATATCTCATAGCTAAAGTCCTATACCGAGCATTCCACAGCGTGTTACAAAGGTGGATGAGTTAGAACCAACATACATGGTGTCCCCACCTAACTAAACAGTCAGGCGATGACCGCTAGCTGGAGTTCGAGTATGATTCGTGGCAATACTTTGACACCTAATAGTGCCCCGCCATAATGTGGGCTACATTTTTCGGTGCTACAGGTAACAGTTATGAGCCGTTGTTCATGCAGCGTTACCATGTTACGTCCACATTGCGGTAGTGCCAACATGCGGCATATACTAACCGCTCATTATTCGCCAAGCCCAGAGCCCAACTAGGGCTGGGAGTAAGGCGCTCGATTCTGAGTCTCGACCAAGATCACGGGCCGACTAGAATGAAAGGTGTCTAACCAAAATAAAAGGTCCTGATTGGCCACGGATCAAGGTTCCGATATGCGAAAATCGACGGATGCCAGCAGGGGACCCATGCTAGTAATATCCAGCCTTAAGCTCCTTGCAGCTAAGGGGTGCATGAGACCTAAATGCGCCCCGGCATAATGTGGACTCTCAAAATTTTGGAGACTACAGGTCTAACAAATATAGGAATACAGTACGTCTCTAATGAAGTTTGAGTGGAATCCGATGCAGCCGGGATTGATCGCTAGTAGGCCGCACTAGGATTAGGCTCGCTATGCGGACCTGCAGTTGAGGACGGTGGTATATGTGAAGTTGTCATTCAAACTCGTTGAAATTCTCTGAAACTTATATCGGTATGGTTACTTACTATCTTCTTATTAAGTATATTGGCTTGGCTCATTACTGTAGTGCCTTTAGTCAAAGCTACCCCTATCTATCGATAGAATTCGTGGTGCCCCTTGGACAACTAAACCAACCACCTTACGCCGTCCAATATCTTCCTAGATATTGATTTTGAGTTCCCGAAATAT
This sequence comes from Monosporascus sp. GIB2, assembly GCA_004155935.1. Classification (NCBI taxonomy): domain Eukaryota; kingdom Fungi; phylum Ascomycota; class Sordariomycetes; order Xylariales; genus Monosporascus; species Monosporascus sp. GIB2. Next base: position 38,335 of record QJNV01000409.1, on the reverse strand, counting down.
CCTTTACGATGGAGCCCTCCCTTATAAAGCCAGAGACCTGATGCGGTTGTGAAAGAGGCCTCCGTCAATGTGTCGTCGGTACATTGCAATCATCCGTTTCTTCCCACTGCCACTGAGCGTTATATAAGAGTCCCCTATACTTTCCAATACGTCGTTTCTGGAGGGTGTCTTCCAGCAGTACGGAAACACACGGTGTGTCTACTCGGTTCTCTCACACCACCCATTTTTCGCAGCCATTTACCAGCCATGGCATATTTATACCAAGTTTCGGTGAAGTATATCTAATGAAAAGCGCATCGTTGCTTCCATTACCCAATGGCCCCGCATGATCTGAATACGATGGGAATACTGGGGTATCTGGGGATCAAAGAGGAGCTAAGATGGCTTATCGTACTCCACTGGCTCGAATGTCTCGACTTAGAGGGAGTTTCCACGGACCTAATGGCACAGGTCGCCATTGTAATACCTCATATAAGCGAGCCAGCGCATCGACGCACTACCTCCTGCTAAAAGTCAGGATAATGAGCGTGTGGATTAAGGTTCTAACTAGTTGTTTATCTAGGTGGCAGAGGCCTGTCATATATACACAACACTGACAAGAAACATGTCACTGTACTTGTATCTAGACCTTGACCCTCACTTCAACACCTCCGAGAGCATGAGGTTCCGCGCCAATCGACAGCACTGGATTGGTCTATTCGCCGGTGTCTTCAGCAAAGACTTCCTCGAGCTTATGTATTGGGAGGGCGTGTTATGGGCCGTGGACTTCACTGAAACGAAGAGGACGGCTCATCGACTGGTCCGGAACCGGTCGTGGGATCTCCTCTGCTTCTGCAACGAGAGTGGAGATCTTAGGGCCTTCCTGGATTTTTTGACGATGCAGGTATGGTAGACCAGGTAGCAGCCATCATATCTAGAGCCTTGTAAAAGCCTAATCTCGACCGTAAAGATGTTGTTGGCGCTGATAGGCTCAAGCCTACTCAATGCCTGGAGTAGCAGAGAGTATGCAGTAACCGCGGAGGTGTAAAAGAAGCAAAAATAATCAAATCTTTGGCCAAAAAGTTATAATTATGTTGTTTGAGTGGTTTGTTTTGGACATTTCACACTCTGTCATTGTGGTTTGACATGAGTTTTCGAAATGTGGTTTGTTCTGGGGGTTGAAGTAGAATTCGAACCCAAGGTCTTCGAACTCTGTGTCATTGGACATGAGTCTTCGAATTGGCCATTGGACCATAGACCTTCGTGCCCTTGTGGGCGATGTGTCAAGGTACTATCTGTCTATTTAAGGCCTGTCTGCTACCGTGTTGCCTGGGGTTCGTTGCTGGGAGAGACGTCGGAGATGCGGGGGAAGGCATGACTGGTGATGACCGAAAGACGTTGCTAGTACAGCCACGGACGATAGAACCGATTTCCGAGACGGGAGAATTATTGATAGTCACGTGGTACGGAGTTCCCACAGAGTCCCCCGGACGTTAAGCTTCTCTTGGACGGGGTGTGGGCGATGTAGGCCTTGTAATAAGTTAGTTACGAGCTTGAGCATATGACTCGCGACATCTCATGCCTCTCAATGCTAGAGCGACGAATCAAACCCATGTACCGTAGCTAGTTCCCAAACAGATGCCATGTCCGCTAGTATCTGTCGAATATGGCCTTCAGCAGAGGTTTGTTCGGTCATACAATTCCTCGATCTACCCTCCCCATCGGGTTTGTTGTGTACACCTAGGGAAGGACCAGATGAATGATTGTGCTTCGTCACCTAGGCTACATGGACATGCCGCAGTGGCGTGACAGTGACTGACGTATGGAATGCCTTGATATTGGTGAGGGAGGAGTCGGGCTTGGACGTCTGCTGAGAAAAGGAACGCACTAAGTGGTACGGTAATGAAAGACGATGACCATGCTGGGCTTAAACTGTCTATTAAGAAATCAGCGGATATTGAAACTTGACACAAGGATTTTATCACTTCTCCGCGGAGGGATCTGTAGTAAGCGGCCTGACGGGCACAGTATCATAATTAATGTACTGCCAGACGATAGCCTTGATTAACGTATAGTATACCCCCCTGGACCTGCCTGACTCCGTGTGGCACTCCAATACCCTGGCTAGGATGTTCGCCAATGCACGGCTTGGTCTCATAGCCTTCGCTTGAAGGCGTATGAAGGGTCAGAGCTGAAGAGGCCTGCAAGCCTCGAATTCCAAGGTATGTAGTTACTGCGGTCCATATTCGTATGATCCCGGAGTGCGCTAGTCTAGTATTTGAGTTAGGTTCCACATACCAGCATCATAAGACTGGTTCAGGGGAGCAGCGGATCCCGAACAGCCGTGTTAGTGTGGGACTGATTCCATATCCAGATGTATGGTACCAGCAGCAAACAGACTAATTATGCCATCAGCGAGAAAAGGCTGATAGTCTGTTAAGTCTCATTCGACTATTGACAGCTCCACGTTACGCTCCATTTACGTGATGCTGGCGAAAGCGGGCCAGGAGCAAGTTTCTTCTTGTCACGTTAACTGATGTTATGTACCTACGTACTATCGACAAGTAACACTAGGGTTGTCTTCTGGGATATGGCATGCGGGGAAGAGAGATTTATAATAATAGTGATTATCAGAGGCAGTGGCAAGCATTAGCTGGACAAGATAGAGTTAGAGATGGGCAGGGGGGGTGTTCTCTCGACTTAGTTCGCTACCGGCCTTGCCTAGGCGTCCAGGGCCGAGCTATATGTCCGGGCGTGGAAAGAAATACGTATACATACGCGTGTCTCTTCCTGGCAGCAGGGTACGTAGCATTAACGCTGATCTTCCTATTGTTTGATGAGTACGCATTGATAAGGAGTTAGATAACTGAATGTGCCTTGCGGTGGTCAGACGCCTATGCATTGAACCACAATAGGGGAGAGAGGCCCTAGCTCTACATACCCACGTTTTTATTTTAACATTGACTTCTATGGTCCACCACTTCTACCTCCGTATCTCAGCACATATAACCAATTCCTGCCTCCCACACAACACGGACACTTCATAATCCAGGACTCCATCATGATATAAACCATCACACATCCTTCGTATCATCACGAACACCTACTCGACTCGTCATCATCACCATCACCATGCCTAACGAACCCAATGACCAACCTTCTCCCGCTAAAGCGCCCAGGGTGCTGGCTCAGCTGTGCCGTATCGATGAGCTCAAGCCTGTGGCAAACGACCCTACTGTAAATATTGCTACAGTGCTCAACGCGCCCTGTGCTGTTGCGGCAGGGTCTGTCAAGCCTGGCGACCTAGCGCTGTACATAGCTGTTGATACCTTTGTCCCGTGCTATACCAACGGCGTCCCATTTCTCTGCGATGATCGAATCAACCGCTACCATCGTCACGAGGCCGCCATGGTCGACAGATCCGGCCGTCGCGTCAAAGGCATCCGCGTCAAGCCCACCCTCGTTTCGGGCTACCTTTCAGCTGGCCTTGTCATTGGAATCAACGCGCACCCCGGCGTCCTCGACAGTCCCCTTCTCAACACAGAGATTGGGGTGCGTTCTAGTCTCAACGGTGAGACTGCGGAGTGCTCAACACCTTCAAGATTCAGTGCCCTCCCGAGCGAGACATCCCCCAATGCGATGTAAGTCCAACCCGACATAGATTCCATTCATACATCGCTGACAAGGACAGGTCTCCGCCCCTGAAGCAGGCATTTGGGAGTGTAGTTGCTCCTCATCTAGCTATGAGTCCGAGAGCTTCGTCTCTCATTACCAATTTCCTCGACCTGCAACCGTGGAAGCAGACGGTGGCGGGCGAGATCGTGTGGGATCGTCCTGACTTCATCCCTGACCCCACCATAAAGGACATCAAAAGCCTGACGGGCCTTCTGGACGATAGCAACAGCCAAGTGAAGTATCGAGTGACCGCCCCGCCTTCCGATTCCTTCATGACCGTCTACTTCCTGCGGGAAGATTCCCAGCTCGCACAGTGTCTCGCACACCGCGAGACAAGCAGGTTGATTGAGGGAATAGGTCGAGTAGGCGTCTGCACGGATAGATTCGATTTTCAGGAAATGTTCTCCAACGTCTTCTGGGCGTCGATTATGAAGACCAGCCTACCGGAGAAACTTGCCGCCTTCAATAAGAACCTCGCTATCGAAGGGTTCTATGCCAGCCGGTCCCTGAGGACTGGAAGGGGGCCCCCGAAGGTCGTTCGAGACTTCTATGTCTCGGGGATCTGGAACCTCGATGCGAAGGCTCGTGTGAGATTCGAAGTCGCCATGCAGAAGGCAAAGGAGTGGGGCCTGCAACTTGTCCCCGTCGCGGGCATGTCAACGCTTGCTGACATTCGTTCGGGCCGCGCGAAGGCCGCGTACCAGCCTCTTCAGCAGAATGGTGCTCCTCTCGTGTTCAGAAGCTTAGACGAGAAAATTGTCTTCGCCCATCAGTGAGAGGTGAGCTGTTCGTTTTGAGGTCATTCCCGCTTCCACTCTTAGAATTACCTAGCAGCTCAAGAATAACTACTCCTACCCCCCCTTCTGTGTCGTTTACTAACCACTCGAAATTTTCTGCTGACCAAGAGAGTGTAAGGCGGCTATCTCTCTCCTGCTCGGCTATATAGCAAGTCCGGGCATGGTCGAGGAGGGTGCTCTCGGCCACACAACCCACAAGGACTCCTAACACCACAAGTAATAGAGCTGCCATCCTCATGGCCCACATACCGCGGTTGGAGGGGAATGAATATGGACGCCTCGAAATACGGCCGCCTCTATTTTTACCTGAGTACAGACAAACGCGGAATGTCTTTCTCCGATAGCGAGCTTCGACCTGATAACTACATCCGAGAAGAGACAAAGGTGACGGTCCATATAGGTCTAGAGTGACAAGGAAATGAGAAAGAGAGGCCGAGGTGGTTGCTTAGATGAATGCCGTTGGATAAGGGTCTCAACGACGCAGAACGTGAGCGGAACGAAGAAGCGAACGGGCGAAAAGCGCTACCTGGATGCATAGCGAAGGCGTTGTTGTATCTGATTTCGTGCTTCCCTACTACTTGCGATTGGTCAAGCGGGCGCTACTGGGATAAACCGAGGAGGGAGCACGCATTGATCAGGGTCCTTTAACCTTTAGTGGTACCTGGAGCGTATAAGAAAATTACATTATGTTTTCCATGATGTGTGAGCAATCCTATAACATGTGCAAAGCCTGTAACGCGGTCAGGAGATGTCGGCATATCTCCTTAGCGGATACGTATGAAGAAGGCCATATTAAATAGCGTTGGTATTCTGCTGCGTGATACCATCGCCTCTGTCTTGCCATTGAACGGGTCACTTCTGTTGAAAATATCGAGGCATATGCTACATGGGAGCAAGATCTATTGAATTATGAAGCAATGCAGAATATGTGAGGTGTTGTCTAACGTATTCCTTACGGTATCGACCGAATTCGTGTACAACATGAGGCCAACTTCTCAGGAACATCACCTTCGTAAGCCCATACCGAGGGGCGAACGATGCCGACCACGCTGTCTTGTCAGCAAGTTCCTTATTCGTGAAGGCTGGGAAAGGGCATATCTGACCATCCCAGGCAGGCTCCATTAGAGGAAGCCGGCTACTTCACGGAGCGTCGAGTTAACGAACTGGAAGGTTTCGAAGCTATACGAACCCCAGAACATAGAACAAATAAAGCTGATGCAATAGAAACAAGCGAGGTAAGCCCAGCTAAGGAATGTCGTGTCTAGTTTAGATAGGCGCTGGCGAGGAGGTCGGTTCGTCGCGTGGATGCATCATAGGGAGTCAGAGCCGGCGTCTGCTTTACGAGGGAACGAAGTCGGAAGGTGGGTAATTAAAGTATCAATGAAGCGGCGGTCCGAAGCGAACATTAGTAAGAGGGGGCGTCGATAGCAACTCAACGGAGATGATTATCGTTAGGTAAGGTCTTTTAGGGCAGCTCATGGTTACTGCTGTGGGACGCGGTAAGGAAACCAAGAAGCAGCTTTTGGGGTAAAAGCCTTTGTTCTCCTTGACTAGGGAAACAGAGGCGATGCGGGATGAGTGGGGGGAAGCGCAAGATCCCGTCATGTCAAGAACTGGTAGTGAGGCAGGGCGGGAAATTGCTATTCGAAGACTGCTATTGCAGCGCTTAGGGCCACTCAACCGCAACTCGCACAGCCGCATAGTGAGTAGCAAGATAGAGGAAAACGGGAACAGGGAACACCAAGACGGCAGGGTCTCAACAGGAATTTCTGAATGTTCCACCGTCCGTTGAACTCGCTTCTTATAACCCTTGCTTGCCCGGCTGTCATCTATTCTCCCACAACCGTCTGCTCGTCCAGCATTCTTGCCGGGGCAACATTTTCAAGCAACGAGGTCTCGATGCGTTTCGTTCCCTTCTGCACCTGCATTGCTAGACATGAATTTCAATCGCTGGGGGATCGCTGTCCTGGCCACTGCACCAGAAGGGCTGACGGATGCGAAGTTCTAGTTACGGTCTTCGACTTGATACTATCGACATATTGCAACCCTAAGTACGATGTCCTAGCTCCTCTGCCGTCTCGCTGGTCAGGATGAAGATTCCCTGTACTTTGTTAAGTCATTTCCTCCTTCCTTGCTTTCCGGGCTATATCTTCGTAGCACATATCATATGGGCAGTCAGTCACCAACCCCTGCGCGGTCACCGTCACTCAAACTCGTCGAAGACAGGCGGCTTCTCCCGGTAATCGACCCACCGCTTCTTCCGCGCGCTCCTCACGATATGCTCCACGGTCGGCAGCGAGCCCACACTATCACTGTCACCATCATCATAACCGTTATTGTCATCGTCATTATCGTTATCGCCACCGGCGTCGTCCCCACCGCCGTCGCCGTCGCGGCCTCGAGTCCCAGAGACGGCTCCCGCCCCCGTCATGGTAACATCGCCGTCGCCGACGTCCTCCTGCTCCCCGGGGTGGCCGCCGTCGCCGCCCGCGCCCGCTGGTGCTCTCGTCGTCGCGGTGGACCGCAGCCCCCTGAACGCTGCCTTTAACTCGTCGTGGCTGCACGCCGCCGATACGGATGCCGCCACATCGTCGTCCACGCCAATCGCACGTTCCGGCTGCCTGCCCTGGTCCTCTTCCCCCGCAACACTGATGGGGCTCAGGGCTCGGCGTGATCGTCGTTGCCGGAATGGCCGCTTGGCGCGCGGCTGATCGTCAGGGCCGGGCTCGGGCTTACGGAGGTTGCCTGTGGGGAGGGCGGTTAGTTGTGTTCTGTGTTTCGTGGCTAAGACGGGAAATCGGGCGGGATTAAGGAGGAGGAGCGGGAAGACTCACGCTCCTCTGTCGCGCCGATGACTATATGTGGTTGATATTTTCGTCAGCGGAAAGAGCCAGGTGAGAAGGACGCTAGACGGCCGAAGGAACTCACCCCTATACGCGTACCTGCCGAAAACCTGGTCGGCGTTCGTCGTGCGGTGACGTAGCACTCTGAAGTGCGACCACGACGCGTAGCTGGCGAACGGGTACTCGCGGAAGTAGATAGGCCCGTCCTCCTCGCTGCTGCCTTCCGTTGCTGCCCCCATCCCTAACCCCGGCGGCCTTTCCCTCTTCTTACACAACGCCCGGTAGCACCGTAGCACGTATAGCCCTTTGCGGTCCCCGTACCGAAACACGCACTCGTCGTTCTTGACGTCACCGATCCTGATCGTCCTCCTGAACGCCGCGCCGGTGTTAATTGTCTTCTTCTTCCATTTCGGTCGTTGGGATTCGTCCGCTGTGACTGGCGCTACATCGTCCGCGGACGGCGTTTGCGGGGGACGCTTGTTGTTGCTATTGGTGGTTGTGGTGTTGGTAGGGTCCTGAAAGGTTGGGCGGGACGTCAAAATGGGACTCCGGCCTACCGTCAAGCTGATTGATCGGTTGATAACGGACGGATTAGGGTCTACACCACTTTGGTCGCGTTCGCAGTTGACGGTTGGTGAAGGAGACGGACACGCAGACGGTGCTGCGGCCTCGGCCATGCGTGAAGACCCTGATAAGATGTCCTCGAAGCTGCGCAGGACCCTGGCGGCCCTCTCATTCTCCCCCCGGGTAGTCGCTGACGGGGGTGCCAACGGCACGGCGGCAGTGTCCGGGTTCTGCGACACCGCCACCGCCGCCACCGTCGAGTAGCGTCCCCCGCCACTACCACCGCTGCCCAACTCAAACTCATGACGCAGCTCGTCCAGCAGGTCGTCCAGCAGGTTGTCGAGGGCGGCGTGGAGCTCAGGCCGGACGCGACGCAGCACCCCGTGGCAGGCATCGGCGTAGCGCGCGCCCAGCTCGCAAACGAAGGACCAGGGGCTCGGGTGCCGGGGGTCTATGGAGCGCAGCGCCTCGTCGCGCGCTTCCTCGAGCGGCTTCAGCTCTTCGTCCCGCAGCTTGCGGCCGATTGTCTCGCGGATGAAGGCGGCGAAAGTGGCTTCGGACCCGATCCCGGTGTTGAGGGTAGGGCCGGCCGGTCCGGGCGTGCTGCGTGCCATGTCCCTCGTGGGGTTGGCCATAGATGGCTTGGAGACTATCGGGAGCACTACCGAGGCTGAACGCACTTGTGTTGCCGATTACACTATATATCGAGGTCGAATGGCAATTAACTTAATCTTAATCGGCGCACCCATGTGATAATCGGTGCTTATATAACACGCAAGTAAGTTTTTGCGTAGGTCAATCAAGTACGGTCGGGAGGGAAAGGAATGGCATTTATACTGTCCACCTTCGAAGAAAGGGCGGGATACTACATTGGTGTGGCAACTCCGGCTTAACATGGCTGCAGAGTGTCTCAAATTCCCCCATGTGTTTTTATAAGCATTGACATATCCTGTAAGTAACTACTCTTCACCATACCACTAAGTTGTCAGTAATTCAGTCTTGTGTGAGGACTCCCACGCCCGTCTTCGACTCTCAGGGCTCTCAGTGTACATAAGAGTCTGCCTAGCTAGGTAAGGGCCTCTAGCTAGCTAGGTTGCCAGGGCGGGGGCCTGTCGGAATAGTCGCTGTGCATAAAGATCGACCAGGATCACGTATGTGTGTGTGTGTGTGGCTGAGCTGCGACAGAACCAACAGCCGTCCAGTGATCCAATCGATTTGCGAGCAGGCACACCATCTGAGACGGCATATCTTGGGGGCCTTTTCGGGTGGAGCGAATACTAATTACTCTGCAATATCCCTTAGATTTAAGAGTTACCAGGCTTAGTTTTAATGTTAACGTATTAAGCCGGAATCCGCACTTTATCTTTTAAAAGCTGGACGGAAGCTATTATATACTTCGGTTATTATCCAATAATACAACTATAGGTGTATTATTCGCACCTTAAGCACCCTTCTAACAATTATCTCAAGCAACGTCATATGTTTTAATATTCTTCTTTTCAATATCACGTCCTTAACTAACTCCATATCATATTAATATATTTACTACCTCTTCCTTTACAAATTCCGTCAAGCCTTTTTCTTAACGTAGTAATAAACCTCTTATCCGTAACTAACCTTCGACAACACTAACGTACTACACGAGCTCGTCGCGCACACAAGCTCGTCGCGCGGTTTGCACGGTCTGCTTTTGGGGTTGAAGAGTTGCGAAGGAAATGGAAATCTGTGGCGGCGAAGCACTGCTACTACTGCCTCGTATTTTAGAGTGGGCGCGGTTGCGGAGCTCGATCTCTCCAATAAGGGTTAGGTTATGCATGCATTGCTATCATACGGGGTTTCATGATCCCAAGCACTATCCTCTACCATGGCTCCGACACCCGAAGAGCGAAATCAGACAGTTTGGAAGCAAGCAGCGGTACGAAGACAGATAATGACAGCAAAAGCGGAGAGCGACATCTTAACCACAACCCTGTATTAACTAGAGGGAAAATAGGACGCTCACATATCTGAGTCTGCTATGGCCAATGTCAGCTGGCAGGAACAGCCGGAAGCATGCCCCACAGATGGTCAAGGGTCCCGTTGTCCTCGAACTGTACTACGTTAGCGCTGTTTGCCATTGACATGCCGTCTACGCCAGCCACGAGGTTGCTGTGCTTGTTCCGTAAGAGAAACAGCCCATCGCCCTTGTATTCTACCCGCCAGAGGTGATCGTCTGACCCGTTGTCCTCATACTGCTGGAGCTGTGCACTGTTCGATGTGGACATATTCTCGACGGCAAGCAGAAGACCGCTGTTCATATTCTTAATCTTGAACCAGCCGCCAGGGGCGCTGATGAATTGCCAGAGATGATCCCTGGTTCCGCTATCCTCGTACTGCTGTGCGTTGGCGCCGTTAGCGCGCGACTCGCGTTCGATGCCCATGAGTTTGCCGCTGTTCGCATTTTGCAGCTGGAAGATGGCAGGGGTCCAGATCTCAAACTCGGACAGACCCCAGCCCATCCCTGGGCCAGGATTCGGCGCGACAACCCGCAGCTGCGAAGTGATGATCTGCGGGAAGGTAATGCGGGTCTGGGCGTTCGACGTAGAAGACGTAAAGCTGCGGTTTTGACTAGGGACCATCGCCCAGGCGCTTCCGGTCCAGTACTGGAGGTCGTAAGTCGTGGGCCGCCGGACGCCGCCACCGTCGTCATAAAAGTACAGGCGGACGTCGGAGACCGCCTGTGGACGGCGAAGGTCTACGCCGAAAAAGTCCTGCGAGTTGGGACTGGCGTACGAGGTCCAGCGGCTGTTCTGTGGAATTCCGGTGCGCCAGACGATTCCGTCGATGGCCCGCCAGGCATCGTCGTATCGGGAGGTGAAGGAAGCGAACGGTTTCGTTCCCGAACCAAATCTCTGACCGTTGGCAGCGATATTGACCTGTGTGTTGATGACCTGGCTCCGCACCGCGCCAACCTGGACCTTGAGTCGGCCGAGGCTATCACGGGTCGCAGCGAGGTTGCCGTCGACGTAGACCCTCAGTCCCCGGCCCTGGCCGTAGCGGTTGCCGGTGCTGTCCCACAGGATAGTCACGAGGTGGCCGTGATATGGAGCGTTCTCTAAGGCGAAATATTCCCACGACGGCGGAGTGAGTGGGTTGACCACCAGGCTGTCGTCCGGTTGCGCTCGCAGGCCGATGAGTCCGGAAATGATGTTGTCAATGAAGGTGGAGTGGTTATAATCCTCACTGTGGCCGTACCCGTCGTAGATCCATTGGTCCGCATCGGGGTGATGTGCCTCAGCGACATAGGGCTTGCCGTCCTTAGACTGGCTAGCGGCATATCGGAGGAGAAGGCTAAAATAATCCGACGCCGAGATGTAGGACTGCGCCGGGTAGTCATTTAGCACGTTCTCGACCGCGGTCAGGGTCTGGGAAGTGGCGAAGGGCCAGGAAGGACCGTTCCAACGACAGCAGGCGCCCGCTTCATACATGAACCACCGGCTTCGTCGTTCGGCGGTGGTGGGCCCGTAGTTTGCTGCGAATCCCGCAGAGTCCCTCAGCTGCGTGAAAGCGACGACGTCAGATTCTTGCGGCATGTTGAACATCCACGGTATATAGCCCATGATTTCACGCGTGGTGAGCAGTTGCCCTGATGGGTTGTTGTCTCGAGCTCGATGCATGAAGAACTGAAGTCCGCTGTCCCAAAGGTACCTCTGCATCGCATTCCGTAGAGAGTCGGCTCGACTCGCGTATTCGGCGGCAAGGCCACTGTCACCCTTCAGAGCAGCGATGGCGGCAATTGCCCGGGCGTCTCCGTATTGATACGCATTGATGGTGGGCCTGTATCCGTGGCCGCCATGATACGGGTTGCTCGACTCGTACGAAGCGGCAGTGTACTCGGTCGCGTCCCAGACGGGGACCTGCCAATAAAGGCCTAGGTCCGGGTTGAAGTGGTTATCCCAGCCACGGTACTGCTTGACGAGATTGTCAAGTTGCCCGATGACGAACTCTCGATCCCGCGTCGCGAGGTATTGTCGCCACACCGAACTTGCCGCCCAGAAGCTGTATTCATGTGCCCAGTCGAAAGTGTCAGGATTCACTGACTCCTCAGCCGGCTTGCTGGACTGGCCAGGCCCAGCAAGCCAGTAATTGACGAGATCATTGCCGTACCTCTGGTCACGTAGCCAGCGTCCTTCGTTGATGTGGTGTCCTGCAGCGGCCACGATGCCTCCATAGGGTCCGCCATAGGAGACCGGTTCCAGGAACTCGCTGGACATGTAGCCATACTGGGCACCGGTATAGACGAGATGTTCTTTGTAGACTTGCCACCGGTAGTAGTAGACGGCTTGGATCTGTTGGCTAGGGACATCAAGGAACGGAATGTTCTGTTCGAACCAGCCAGGGTCTTCCAATCCGGCAAGAAGCTGGCGCTGAGGCAGGAAGTTCGTCCCTGAGACTTGGCATGTAAATGCCAGAGCCGCCATGAAGACGCGGCGAGGACCGGCTGCAAGCATCTCTACCGACCAAAGTGCCCCGTACAAAGCGGTGCGGTCCCGAGCGCCCCTTACCACCTTCAGCAGCTACGTCAGCGACTGGACAGTACAAGTCGAGCCCTGCAGTATTGCATGCGGAGAATGTTGAAGCCTAACAGAGCTGGGACAAGAAGTGTGTGAAAAGCAAGCAATGCAAACGATTGAATTCGCGGGTATGATACCATGGCATTCGAAGATACTGCGACTGGCGCGGCCGATTTTATATCTGTATATAATTACCCATGTCAAAACCAGAATCGAGATATGGCACAGCCTGAATACGGGTTTGGGCTTTCGGTTAGCGGCGTTGCGCGAATCCTGTACTAAAACGGGGAAATCCTTCGACGGAAAATCACGTCCCAGGTGGGTACACCATCCCGAATCGTTAATTAACTGGAACCAAACGCTTTTTAGCAACCCTACCAGTGATCACAGCGCGCCGTCGAAAATCAACCGCACCTGGTAAGCAAGGGTGGTACTTCAGCCCTTGACATCTTGTTTAATAACCATTTACCGGCTGCCGTTTTAGTTAAGGTTAAGCTCAATGGGTAGGGTCAAGGTTGAAGCTAAAGTTAGTATTAAACCCGGGGGGTTCCGGGGGCCGGCAAGAGGCTTCTCATTTAGGTATATAACTATGATATTTATAGTAGGTGTTAATAGGGGGGGTATTATAAAAGTTGAGCTAACTCTATTCCGCCATGTGCTTAGTTAATATGGGAGAAACAAAAATCCGTGATGGGGTTGCCAAAAAGCATTCAGCTCCAGCTAATTAACAATTCGGGATCGTTCACCTGGCTGGGGCAGGAAATCAGCGGCATTATGGGGTAATCTTTTAATAACATCGCCGCATTCGCAGATGACTAAATTCGGAGCTAGCTGACAAAGTGCGACCAGAATACTGCGTAATATCCCTGACAGACCCAGACCAATAAGCGGATTCTGCGTCGCGGCCATCCGTCAGCAAATAGCGCGGCACCCTACCCTATATGGCCGGCGTGGGTACGGCTTCGCCAAAGAGCGAGAGATACTGACCAGCGTCATTCTCCGCAACCATGCAGAACATGCAACGCATTGGCTGCACCCTGCTTCTACGCGACAGGCACTGCATATGGTCAGTGACAGCATGAATACGCGCGATTACCAACGCGTTTCCTCTGGCCTTGGTCATCCCTACCAGAAAATATTGCGAGCAGATCTGCAACTCGGACAAAACCGATCTCTGCAAGCGGATACTTGCCGTAATCGCGATTGTATTGCCTGTTGTGCTAGGAGAACTTTACTTTCGTCGGTGATGTCGCTCTTCAGGTGGAAAGCGACCATGCCTCTCAGAACCCAAGCCGGCATATCCCATACGCGGCGTCCGCCCCTTCCGGGTAGACTGATAAAATGCGATTCGCCGTTGCCCAGAGATGACTCTAGTAGGCCCTGAGCCATCCGAGTCTGGCCACACTCCACTGCAATTTGAAGGATTCTCCGCAACTACTAAGGTCGTTTACATCCGATCAGAACGTCTAACGCCGTTTGATGCCAGGTGACTCGAGTGGCTGGTCACAATGCGGGACCTGGCTAAGAGTTGGTGTTCTGGCTGAACGGGCGAGTTTCAGGCCACAGCTTTGCGGCAACTGGGCCACTGATCCAAACAGGAAGGCGCCGATATCCTGACCATGAGCTGCGGTATTGCACAAGGGTGAATCTCGCGGAATGGCTACGGCAACTCTGGCGGCGAGGGATGATGATTGAACCCGTACTTTTCCAGCGGGGATACTATTCATGACAAGGGACTCTGCAGGCAAGTGTGGGCGCCAAAGTTACACTCTCTGTCGGATGTACTATGTATGGTGGGTAAGTCTAACATCCACCGGCCGTATCTCTCCACATATTAGATGCTCGGGTTCTTCAGTGGGCCAGTTTGTTGCAATAGTTGATACCTTACCTGGATGATTCTACTTCGCAAGATACTAAGTAGGTGTGAATAACAATCCGGACCGTAGAAGCTGATGGGCGTACCTACAGCTGACCTTCGAGCAAGCTACGTGCCATGGCTTTTGGAGCTCGCCCGCTAAGCGCCAATTCAGTGTCTAGACAAGTTATCCCGCCGAGCCGCCTTCGTCACATTCAGCTGCAACATCTACGATCCTCAGGGATTATTGCAATTAGTGCAATATAAGCGTCATTTTCCGAGACGGTAATGTACGATTGGCCTATGGCTGCCTTGTACGTTGCAATATAGTTCATAAGGAATTAATACGGAAAGTGCGGTATCCGCATTATAACGTTTAGTTCAAGCTTGAATTAGTTCAAGATTTAGGGTAGCTTTATTCTTCCCCAACTAACTGTAACAGGGGCATCCCAGTACCACCTATACTGCGACTAATCTTCCTGAAAATCACACCCAAATTGGTTAGTCTCTGTCCAGCCCGGAGTTACCGGAAGATGTTTACTTGACTGCCCGATTAGGAAGAATATCTGGTTTGATTCTAAAGTTAAGTATAGCGCGTAAGGTTTATATCACGAGGAATATTGTGACGGCTAGGCTAGTTACCCAACTACTAAACCTAAACGTACGGGTTTATGTTAGCAGGAGTATTGTGGAAATTTGAATAATTAAAAAAGGATAACCTAATTACGTTTCGTAATACTAAGGGTATCTTAGGTAACGAATTATTATTATAAGCTGTTACTATTTAAACTATAAGAACGAACGTAATTATATACAGCTAGATAACTTTTATTATAGTTAAGATTATTAAGATTTCGTAACGATTTGAATCATCTTATATCTCGTAGATTTTATAGTAATTTTAATAATTTTATATTTTGTAAATTTTATAACATTTTAAAAATCCTGTTATATAATTAATACTTTATTCGTTTTAACCGTTTCTAAACGTACTTTACGTATTAAGTTATAATATGATTTTTCATTTTTTAAAATCTTTATCCTAAAATTATTTTATTAATATCTTGATTTAAAATACTTTTCGTAATAGGAAACATACAGTGAAGGGCCAAATTAATCCGGTCCACCTACCCAGCCACCCGATTTTCTGAAACCACTTCTCTATGACACCCAACTTTCTAAAATTCATAACTTTAGCAATTCATGGCCGAATTTGAAGCTTTTTGCGCTAACGTGATCGCCGATCGCTTAAGAGGTTAGGATTTTACTCCTAAGAAAAAAGTTATGGTGGTTACTGTATATATACTCGGTATATCACAACGCCGCTTAGCTAAAACGTTTAAAACCAGCCGTTTCGTTATATAAAAAACTATTAACGATTGAAAAAAATACCAACTTTCGATTCGAAAAAAAAATACAAGCCGTACGGGCTTTTCGAGGCGTTAAAAAAGTGGATTTTTTTACTTTATAAAAAAAACCGAAAGGTTACATGTGACGGCTAGGCTAATTAACTAACTATTAAACCTAAGTCGACGGGTTTATGTTAGCAGAGTACTATGGGAATCTGAGCAATGAAGTAACAGGGTAACTTAGTTACGTTTCGTAATACTAAGGGTGCCTTAGGTAACAAAATTGTATTGCAAGTTATCGTTATCTAATTTAGTTATAACGAATGTATATATCTTATTATAATTTTAAATGGATTTATTAAATTTTTATGAATTTATGTTACGATTTTAAATAAATTTATTAAATCTTTATAAATTTATATTACGACTTTAAATGGATTTATTAAATCCTTATAAATTTATATTATGTAATTAACTTATTTGGGTTTTGTTTTACTGTTTGCCAAAAGATCGTTTTCCGAAGTCCGACTAATTGTGTTATAATACGATCCTTTTTTCTTTAAATTTTCGCCTCGAAAATTTTTTCTTTAGTAAGTGTTTTTTCTTTTTATTATATCGGGTCATGTTTCTAATCGTAAACCTCGTAGTCGTCCTAATTAAAAAGAAAGCGTTGTTTTTTTTGCTTTTTATATTTTCAAATTTGGTTTCAACGTTATGTTTTGTATTTTTTGTTTTAAAAAAGAAACACGGTGCGTTATGGTCGAAAATTTTAAACGTTACGAATAGTATATTCGGTATTATAATCGTCGTTATAATAATTTAGCGATTTCTTTTTTTTTTTTGAACGGTATTAATTATATTAAAGATTATTTAAATTAGGAAAGGTAAATGGTTACGGAGCGTTTTATCGAGTTTCGTAAGGATTTTATAAATAAAATATCCGAAATTTCCGAATAAATTGCGCGTTTTATCCGTATCGATAAATAATAGGTTTTTTTTATAAGAAAAAAGCGTTAAATTAATTCGTTAAGGTGTGGAAAGTTTGGATAAGCTTAAAGATTATAAGCGTAAGAAGGAAAAAAGTTGTATCGCCGCCGAATTTAAAATTACCGTTACGTAAAATTTTTCCGACGATAACAGTTTGGGGTATACCTCCGTTAATAGTATTAACTGGGATATTATTTTAAGCGCTATTGGTAAAAATTCCTTAATAATTGTTAGGTTCTAATAAGGTTTTTAGTAAGTTCCTAAAAGGTTTCGGAATTTGGATATTTTTTTTATTTGACCAGGTACTAAATAAGTCCGTTAATTTTTCGTATGTCTAAGATTTTTTTTATCTTATATTTTTGTTCGTTTTTTACTTTAACATTGTCCTGCTTAGTATATACCTTGATGGTATCCGCGGTTAATTCGAATAGGGATACGTGGAAAATTAGGTGGAATTTAATTTTGGGAAGTAAGTTTAATTAGTAATTACTTTTTGAGATTTTTTTAATGATTTTGTAAGGACCAATATATTTGAAATCGAGCTTTTTGTTTAGTCGTTTTGTTTGAATGTTTTTGGTAGTTAGGTAAATTATTTTTCCTTTCGAAAAAATTAGTTTTTTTAACCGTTTTTGGTTGTAATATTTTTTTATTTGATTACGTACGAATTCGAATTTTGTTTTTATTTTCTAATGTAATTATTTAAGTTGTTTTAATATAAAGATTGCCTTAATATTAAGTGGTCCTTCTTTTTGTAATTTTCTGTAAATTTCCGGAATAAACCCAAAGTTAATTATAAACGGGGTAATTTTAATGCTTTCGTAGTGATTGGTGTTGTAGGTTATTTGGGTAATTGGTAATTTTTTAATTTAATTATTTTGTTCGTAATTAATGTAATATCGTAAATATGTTTCGAACGTTTAATTTTGTCGTTTTATTTATTTATTTATTTAAGGCCGAAAAACGTTAAATAACTTATAATTTAAGTTAACTTAAGTTATCAGATTTTGCTAAAATTTAAAAGTAAATGTTGTTTTTTTATCTGAGATAATTTCGTATAGTAACTTATATATATTAAAAATGTTTCTGAAAAAGATATATGCTATTTGTTCGGTATTTGTATTTTCGTTGTAAGGTAAAAAATAAGAAAATTTTATAAATCGATCGATAATTATAAAGATGCTATCGTAATATATACCCGTAGCTAAGTTTTTTAACAAAGGAAGTTTGGTAATGAAATTTATAATGATAAAATCCTATGGTCGCTTTGCGACTAGTAATAGTTATAATTCTCCGTACGGCTTATGTTATTGTGTTTTCGCCTTATTACAGGTATTATACTAGCGTCGAACTTTCCGTATTACATTTTTCATTTTAAAAAAGGAATATATACGCTAAAGGCGTTCGAAGGTTTTATGAATTCCTGGATATTTATATAGGGGATGTTTATATATTTCTCGTACCAAATTTTCTTAATATTTTTTTAAAACCTATATCTTATTGGTTTTTTCTGGCAAGTTATCGTTATACTGTTTGATTTTCTGGTATATGTCTGGTGTTGTTATTTATATTATTATAATCTGGCGCGGACGTAAATATCTTTCTGTCGTAATATTAAATATCGCGTAATTAACTTTAACCATTTTTTCTTTAAAGTTTGGTTATTTACTAAAGGCGTCGGTTTTCCTATTTTTTAAGTGTTTGCGGTAAATAATAACAAAATTATATTCGGCTAGCTTTTCGGCGTAACGGAGTTATTATATTGTGAGTTTTTTGGTCGTAGTAAACCGGGTAAGATTTTTATAATCCGTATAAACCTTAACCTGATATTAATTACCTTTAAGAAAATATTTAAATTCGCGGAATATCTTAATAATAATTAGGAACTTTTTATTAGGAATAACGTAACGAAATTTTAGTTTTTGCAATTTATAAAAAAAAAGGTAATAGGGTGTAAAATATCTTAATTATTTCGTTATCCGATTATTACGCTTAAAACATAATTTAACGCGTCGGTTTTTAACTTTATTAAGCGATTTAAATCGTATATAATTAATATTGGTTGGTTTGTAATTACTTTTTTAAGTTGTTAAAATGCTTTTTCCGTTTTTAGCGTTTATTAAAATTTTTATTTTTTTCGTATAAGAACATTAAGAGGTATTGCTATTAGGTTAAAGTTTTTTATAAATTTTCGATAATAATTAACAAATCCGAAAAAGGTTTGTACTTTTTTAACTGTAATAAGTCGTACTTAATTAAGTATTATAACGATTTTCTTAAGGTTTATTTTAATATATCCAAAAATAATAATATAGTTTAAATATTTCACTTTTTGTGTATAAAATTAGCTTTTTTTTGCGTTAACTAGCAAGTTAGCATTTTGTAATAATCGTAATACCTTATGAACGTATTTTTTATATTGTTTTTTGGTTTTTGAAAAAATAAGGATATTATTAAGGTAATATATAACGAAAATGTCGAGGTGTTTTCGTAAAACATAATTAATTATACGCTAAAAAGTAGCGGGTACGTTAATAAATCCTATCGAAATGATAAGATATTCGTAAAGACCATACTTAATTCGGAATACCGTTTTCCATTTGTAGCCCTTTTTGATTTGAATTAAATTATATCCATCTTTTAGATCGAAAGTAATAAATTATTATGTTTCGTAAAAGCGATTTTTTATTTTATTAATTAAAAGTAATAGCATTTAATCCTTAACAGTAACGTTATTAAGTTATCAGTAATTTATAACTAATCGTAATTTGCCGTTTTTTTTAAGGACGAAAAATATAAGGTAACTAGCTAGTAATTTAAATAATCGAATTCATCCTTTTTTAACTTAATCTTTTAGGTATTTTCGGAATGCTTATAGCTTTATTTCGTTAAAATTATAAATAGGGTAAAACTTAATTAATATTTTTTTAAAGATAATTTTATGGTTTTATTCGTTATATTCGGATAACTTTGTTTTAAGTTTTTTGCTGAACAATTTTTTATATTTATGGTATTATAATAATATATTAATTAATTTTTCTGATTTAGGGTTTAGTTATTGTAAGTCGTTATTTAATTACCGTAGTTTTGCTTTGATAATGGTAATAATGCGTCGGATTTTTCTGTAATGCCTTTTTTTTTTTATGTCGTTTTCTTATAAGTGGTAAGGTTTCTGTTGTATCCTTATGCCGGTATTTGTCGCCTTTTTCGATTAAGTGTTAAAATTTTTATTTTTCTTTTTTCTACTTATTGCTGGACCGTAAAGGGAATTTTACCTAGTTAATTATTTAATTGATTATAGGGTTATACTGGCGTAACCATATTACTCTTAAGATTATATCGTAATTCCCTAGCGGTATAATATCGAAATTAATGGTTATATATCGTCCTAATATAACGGTATTAAAGTAATTAATTTTGCGTATAATTTTACCATTATCGTATAGGAATAGTTGGTTTTCGGTTATATTCGTAATATAAGGATTTTTTTTATATCTCCATAATAGTTTAAATCGGTTAATTACTTTAAGTATAATGTAATTATCTTTTAAAGTTCCGTTATTTACTATAGCGGTATACTAGTATATCCTAATCCGCATCTTTAATATAATAAGGTTTTTTTCGCCTCCTATTATTGCTAAAACCCTTTTTAGGAGTTTTTATTAACCTTTAGGGATTTCGCCTTTCCGCGGCTTTTTTATAAAAGGCATAATACTTTTAGGTAATTTTCCTTAAATTACCGCATTTTTTTCTTAAAATCGTTAATTTAATTTCGGAATTACCTAATAAGGTAATGTTATTATTCGATTTATGGTTTTAATACGTTAATACGTACTGCATAAAGTTTTATATTTTTTCGGAATTGCGTATTTCGGTGTTTTTATATTTCCGTTATTTTTTTTACTTAGAGTATTTTTTCTGTTTGCTGCCGTATTTTTTAATCCTATTATATATATTACTTTTTTATAACATAAATAATTTCTTAAGTAAAAATATTTTCGTTCGTTCCTTATAAGTTCTTTATTATTTGTTTAAAATTAATTATAATCCTTTTTTTTTTTAAAAATCCGTAGTAATAAATAATTAAAGGTGAAAATCCGCGATTAATTATCGTATGGAAAAGTTGCGTCCTTTTATAAGGTTTTTTTTTTCGTAACCAATAAATGCATTTCTTAAAAAAACAAAAAAAGTTTTGTTAGGGATATTACAAATTTGGGGGCTAATTGTAAGATACTACTTTTTGGTCGATTTTTTTCTAGGAGCGCATGGTACAAAGGTACTGATATTATCGTTTATCTTATTTATTTCGTCCGGTTTAACCTGGAAAGTCGAATCTTTTTTCGGTTATACGCGTAATGCGTAAGTAAATAAATTATTTCCATTTTTCGTAATCCGGATATTGTTATCGTTAATAATAAAAAAGGTGTTTTCGTACGTAACGGTTAGGGGTACCGGGATAAACCGTTTCTGTCCATTCTTAATATTTTTATAATTATTTTTGTATTTTGTCCAAAGGTTCGAAAATAGGTTGGTAACGTATTATGGTAACTGTTTTTCCTTTATTATTAAAAGGTTATTTTGTAAATACGGGAATTTAAGGTTTATTTCGTTATTTTTTAAGTAATTTGCATTTTTTGACCTTATAACCGGTTTTGCCGTAGTTCCAACATTCGATACGTTATTTGTTTTATTTTTGGACAACGCCGATTTCCATAAATCCGGGTTCCGTCCCATATGTTATGTTTTGTCGTTTTAACGCGCTAATGTTAACGTGGTATCGTGATTTGTTATTATTTTTTCCTTTCGTATTACGGGTTCGCTAGGCATATTATCAATCGTTAATTTTAACGGCTATCGCGATATAATCGGTTAAATATTCGGGTCGATTTTCCTTAAACAATTCCTTTTGGATTTCCCTTTTAAGGCCGTCGAAAAACTGAATTATTAAAACTTTTTAGCCTTAATTAAGTTTCGAGGAAAATTAAACGAACTTAGTACCATACCGAAACGCAAATCCTTTTTATCGCAACTATTAGATATTTATTTCCGCCTTATTTTTCTCGTTTATTACTTTAAAAATCTTTTAAAATATTTATTTAAATACCTTATAGTCGCTATAAACTCGTATTATTTCCACATTTTGTTACTCCAAAAGCATAATAATATGTTTTCGCATAACGGGCTTAAATTAAATTATTACGTATCCCGAAAGTCGTCCTGTTACAAACTCGATTCGTATAATTAAAGTAACTAATCGTATTAGAAAATATCCGAAATATGTTCGATATTAAGTAAAAAACAATTATAATTTAATAAACGTTTTATCGAAAAGTTTAAGCTTAAAAGGTTTTAATATTTCTCTTAATTCCTTACCCGAGGTTAATTAGGTTAAAATTTTTATAAAAATTTATTATGCCTATTTTAAAAAGGTTCATATAACTTGAAAAATTAAAGTAAGCTTAGCGTTATCTCGTTTAAACTGGCTAATACGTTAATTCACAAGGTCTAAGCGTCGAAAAATTTCTTCCTTAGTTAAGGCGGGAATCTGGTCCTCCTTATCTAAATCCATATCGTTATCTCTAGGGATCTCGTAAGCGGGTTATTTATTAATAAACATATTATCAAAATATTGCTTAAAATCTAACGGTATTACTAAATAAAAGCTTACAACGTATAACGGCTAAGTTAATTAACCAATTATTAAATTTAAGTCGACGGGTTTATATTAGCAAAATATTATAGGAATTTAAACAATAAAGTAATAAAGTAATTTAATTACATTTCGTAATACCAAAGGTACCTTAAGTAACGAAATTATATTACAAACTGTCGTTATTTAATTTAATTATAACGAACGTATATATCTTATTATAACTTTAAATAAATTTATTAAATCTTTATAAATCCATGTTACGACTTTAAATGGATTTATTAAATCCTCATAAATCCATGTCACGTGACTGACCCACTTGGGTCCTGTTTTACGGTTTGCCAAGAGACCGTTTTCCGAGGTCCGACTAACTGTGTCATAATATTACATATAAAAATATCTGGGAAGTAGTAAAATTCAAAATTAGCACCATTTTTTTAAATATATTATGAACAAATAAAACTTTCGCAAATAAAAGTTTAAAAAAAAACTTTACTTTTTAAAAAAACCGCGAAAGTTAAATATATTTTTGCATGTTATTAGCTTAATTACCTTAAAAATTTACTGTAAATATATAGCATTAAAATTAATGTAACTTTTAACTAACGATTCCAGGTTATTTTTACCGACAAATCCTTTTATCAAAAATTTTCCAGCAGTTGAACGGTTTGGGTATTCCGTTTCCCGTCCAAAAAATAAAATAAAAAATTCGTTAACCTTAAGAATTAGGTTTAAGCGAATATATTTATTATAGTTTAAGGTAATATATAAATCGGGACGGACAGAAAAAGGTGCCGTGCGTCTTTTATCGTTATGTAACGCGATTTAACCTTAAAACTAAACAGTTCGAAACGAAGGTTTAATAATTGGAGCTATTAGAAAACTTTAAGTAAAGAATTATTACTAATTTATAAACTTTGTCGCCTTTTCTAACAGGATAACGCTATTATACACGTCTGCGAATAATCTCTGAACTAGCTTGATAAATAACGTTATAAAGGTTCTTTTAGATTAGTTACTACATAGCTTTAACTTTAACCTAATTAAACATATATAGGCTGCACTTAAAAAAATTAGCTGGATACCGCCCATTTTATCGAATATTTACATAAAACGTAAAAAGTTATCCCGAATACCTTCATAATAAAGGTGATTACATTTATAGAAAAACGGTTGCGGGCTGTTAAAAAGGCTAAAGGTTGGTATATACGGTTCTAAAGCTTAAAAATAGACGAATACATTAATTAAGCCCGTTTATTTTTATAATTTTATTTGATTAAAATACGTATAAGTAAAGGCTGTTAATAAATATAGGTATGGCTAAAAGTTATTAGGGTGGACCGGATTAATTTGGCCCCTCACTGTAATATACTTGTTACAGCTACACCTTAACCATCCCGCCACCAGGGCAAAAAATTAGTAAAATAATCGCAATTATAGCAGTCACTCTTAGTACTACAGCTATATATATACTAAAATTATCACGGTAGACCAAATCGTAATACGTTATTCCCCTTCCAAAAGCTTAGCCCCTAAACTTTGGGATACCCCATTCGACGATAAAAAAACGATAACCTTATCAGCGGGATTTACGCAACTATCTAACTCTTAAAACTTACCCCGTATTACTTACATACGTTTCGAGGGAAACTTTTATAAATAACGTTTAATTTAAAGATCAAACCTAATATTAGCGGTTACCTGCCGTCTTACGATTATGGTATTACGGCTGCACCTTAACCATCTCACCACTAAGGTAAAAAAATCGGTAAAATGATCGCAATTATAGCAATCACTTTTGGTGCTACAGCTGTATATGTACTAAAGCTATCATAGTAGACCAGGTCGTAACAATACTCTTTTTTAAAATTAAAACCGCTTAACGTAAGTTTTTATTAATTGTAATTTTATTAATTAACTCTTATTAAATAACGCTTTATTCAACTTTTAATTTTTAAAAACTTAAATATAATTTATTTAATAAAAACCTTTCTGGTTACCTTTTTATATTTAAAATAATCAATCTAATTATAACGTTAACCGTTTTAAGCCTAAAAGTTTACAATATATAGCGGTTTAATATCGAAAATTTAAACTAAAGTAAAAGTTGCCAAGAAATAGGCGGATCGGGTTATTTTGGAAGATAACGTCCGTTTACAACGGTTTTGTAAGTAGAAGAAAATATGGTACGAAAATATAATAAAAGCTCTTTTTTACGGTGTTAATAATTGTAAAGAATTTTACAAATTAAAACGCAAAGAATTAAAACAAAAATAACCGAAACATAAAAAGATAACGCCTATAAAGTTTTCGTCTATAAATTTTATTATTTTAATAAATTAATTAAATATATATATAACTAATAAAAATATGATCGATTTTAGTATTACTAGTAAATATCTTTTAATAAGTACAAAACGTTTATAAGAATTTTAGTAAGTTATGAAATATTTTCGAAGTTGAAGTAATTTTTCTACTTAATTAAATATTAGGTAAATCTATCGACCTTTTCTATGTGAAAATTTATTTCCGCTTTATATAACGTACCACATTATCGAGCGAGACATACTAGCGAGCGAAACACTTTTTTAACTATTCTAACTACGCATCTTTAATTGCTCATTGTTCAATAATTACAATATAAAGCGCTTTATAAAAAAGCGAAAATAAACCTAACTATAAAGTTTAAAAATTTAAAAGTTAAGTAAAAAGCTTAATTGTATTTATAAATTTATTCACTTTTTCCTAGTATACAATTTTAATAGTAAATACGGCTAAAGCGATATTACTTTTAAGTTTTAAAAGTTAAAGCTAACTGAAAAACATTAATTATTAATCTAATCTTAGACTTAAATATACGAACGTTTTTTATCCGACTTTTATAAGTTAAAACTATAGCGAATTTATTATTTGCTTTAACGCGTTACGAAATGCGTCGGAATTAACTAGGCGTCGAAATTAATTAAACGGTAAAAAATGCTCTAAATCCGTTTAAATCGGAATATCGATTATTAATTAATATTAAACGAAAATTCAGAGATATTATCTAAGTAACTCGAACTTGTTCGGACTATTATCGCAAAATACGATATTATAAAAAAAGATAACATACTGCATATATGACCTAGATATATAATTAAGCTAGACACTTTTTTAGCTATTTTAACTCCCCATCTTTAATTACTTATTTTCTAAGAACTATAATATAAAACGGCTTATAAAAGAAGGGATAATAAACTTAGCTATTTAGGTTAAAAAACGAAACCCGAAACTTAGTTATAAAAAATTTGGTTTTATTTATAACGTTTCTTTTTTTATCTTATAAACGCGATATAACGGTAAACGCGCCCGAATCGATATTATCCTTCTTTTGTAAAAATTAACGCCAACCGAAAAGGAATCGATCGTGGACCGTATTTTCGATTTAAATACGCGAACGATTTTTAGCCAGCGTTAGTATATTGAAGATATAGTAAATTTGTTACTTACGTAACGTGTTATGCGACGCGTTAGGGTTAATTAGGTAATTAATTTTATTAAACGGTACAAAAAGTTTAAAACGCATTTAAATTAAAAGATTAATTATAAAAAGGTATTAAGCGAAAATTTAGAAATATTTTATAAATAGTTTAAATTTATTCGGCTTATTATCGTAAAATACGATATTATCAAAAAGCATATTTATAATTTTGATAAAATTAAATTTTTAATAAAAGGTTTTATAATAACGGGTATAATAATTACTAATACCGAAAAACGCAAAAATTTTAAATAAATTTAATAAAAAAATAAAATATAAGTTATAATTATTAAAATTATTAAGTTTTAAAGCTAAATTATATTATCATTTATTATTATAACGGGGAAAAATCACTTTAAGCTTTAATTTTATAATACTTTATTATTAGCAACCGGTTGGGAAATTATAATAAGTAATAATAGTTAAATAACTAATAAATTAAGTATAAAATAAGTTTAATATTTCGATTAATAAATTCGAATGCGTACGAAAAAATCGAAATTTTTTTTTATTTTCGCCGGTTACAAAAATTATTATTCGATAAAATTCGAAAAATATTGAGCTACTTATAATATTATTATATTTTATATACCCGCGTATTTTTCGTATAAGCTTTAACTTTTTAACATATTTTACTTTTTTTTAAAACGCGTTTATTTATTATATATTAAAGCTTAATACGACGTTATTATATTTATATAGTTAAAAAAGTTTTTTTAACGACTGTTACGATATGTTTAAAGTTGTTATAACGTTCGATAATTTTAAATCCGGATTTGCCGTAATTGGTTTCGTTTTATTCGATTTTACTATCTTTTTTTCATTTTCGAATTTTTTTTAATTATGCTTATGTTAATTGTTTTCTCGTTAATTTCCACCGGTTTTATTCGTTGCCTATTTACGAAAACTTTCAGGAATATTAAGAAAAATAATAAGGTAAGAACATTTTTTATAAAGAATAATTAAAAATTAAGGTAATTTGTTATTTTTATACAAAGTAAATTTTTTTCGAACAAAAGTTATTTCAATATGTAAAACGAATTATATTATAAGTAAACGTCGGAAATTAAAAATCAACGCTTTTCAAGAGGAGGAATATTTATTACATAAGAAAAATAAGCTTTTTTAGTTGAAAAAGAAAGGGGTAGTAAAAAAATATAGTGAATAAAGGCTGAAAGTAATCGTCGTAAAAAGGTTAAGACGAAAGAACGGAAGTGTGATGTTTGCAATAAGCCCGGATATAATGCGCGTACTTATAAAGAAGTTATAAAGATATTTAATAAAAAAGAATCCAATTAGATTAAAATAATATAATATGTTGTTATTAAGTTATTTAAAATTATTGCTGTTTGTTATTGCGGAGTACTAAAAAGTGTTCAGTTTAATTATGTGTTCAGCTTATATATGTGATACGTTATTTTTAATTTTTTTAAAATTAAAATTTTTCAAACGCTTTTTTAAAATAATAGGTATGATAATTATTAATAATAAAAACTGTAGAAAAATTAAATATACTTTATATAAAAAGATGTTATAATTATTTAGATTAAGAATAATTAAAATTAAGTTATACTATTATTTATTATTATAATAAGAAAGACTTATTTTATATTTTAATTGCCTAATAACTTATTACTAATAACCGATTTAAAAATAATTTTAAGGTATAATAATTTAATAACGAATAAACTAAGTTTACAAAAAATTTAATATTTCGATTAAAATATTTAAACGCGTACTAAAAAAATCGAAACGCTTTGTTATCTTTAACGATTACGAAAATAATTATTTAGTAAAATTTGAAAATTCTTACGCCAATTATAATATCATTATATTTTGTATATCTGCGAATCTTTATATAAGTTTTAACCTTTTAACGTATTTTATTTCCCTCTCTTAAAACGTATTTATTCGTTATATAAAGAAAATTCCATACGATATTATTTTATTATATTATTAAAAATTTTCTTAGCCACTTTTACAACGTATTTGAAGCTATTATTAAGTCCGATACTATTAAATCCGGATTTAAAAAAGTTAATATTATTTTACTTAAGTTTAATAACGTTTTTAGAATATAAAACTTTTCTAATTATATTTACATTAACCATCTTTTTATTAACTTTTACTAGTTTTTCTTTTTTCGTTTATAAAAATTTTTAAAAATCTCTTAAAAAATAATAAAATAAAAATGTTATTTACAAAAAAACCTTAAATATAATTAAAGTAATTCGCCGAAAAAAATAATTAAATCGGTTAACGTCCCATATAAGCAAATCGCTAACATAAGCAAGTTACTAACTTTAAGCACTTTACGACAACAAATGACAACAAATTCAAATAAAACAACTATAATGCAAAAAATCAATTCAAACTAATCGAATTCCTTATCGCTAAACGTCTCTATATCCTCCTCACAAGTACGCGCATTATATCCGGGTTTGCCGTAAACGCCACATTTTCGTT
Source organism: Monosporascus sp. GIB2 (assembly GCA_004155935.1). Classification (NCBI taxonomy): domain Eukaryota; kingdom Fungi; phylum Ascomycota; class Sordariomycetes; order Xylariales; genus Monosporascus; species Monosporascus sp. GIB2. Next base: position 10,100 of record QJNV01000409.1, on the reverse strand, counting down.
CTTTCGCCTAAACCCTTTTACAATAATTACCTTCGACTATTACCAACTACGATTATTTACTATTACCTTCTTTCGTAATTATAAAAATTTATACATCTTTTAAAGTAAATATCTCTTTATTTAAAAAACGTTTATTTTTATTTCTCCGGTATTTATTAAAAATATAATCCGTTTTGCGTAATAAACCGCATTCCTTTCGAAAAAAAACGTTTTCGTATAATAATATTAAATTACTTTTTGTCAAAAAATTAACTAATTTAATTATCTTTATTAACGAATTACCTTAATAGTTTCTAATTTATCTTTATAAATAATGTCTTTATCGAATCGTTTCGGTAATATTTTTAAAGGTTTTCGCAAATAAAAAAATAACGGAATTAACAAAAAAAAAACGGTCGATATAAACAGAACTAAAACTTTTAATTCGGAAAAAACGTAATTAAAATCGAATAAAACGAAACTAATTATAACGAATCCGGATTTAATATTATCGGTTATCATAATAGCTTTAACCGCGTTTTGAAACCCGGCGATAAAATCTTCCTTAACAATATAAATAACGTAATATCGTATAAAACCCTTAATATATAACGAATAAACGCGTTTTAATGGAAAAAAACAAAATACGCCGAAAAGATAAAAAAATAAAAAAAAATACGCAAGTATAAAAAATATAATAATATCGTAATTAACGTAATATTTTTTAAATTCTATTAAATCATAACTTTCGTAACTATTAAAAATAAAAAAACGTTTCGTTTTTTTCGTACGTATTCGAATATATTAATCGAAATATTAAACCTATTCAAAACCTAATTTAATTATCGTTTAGCCGTTATCGCTTATAATAATCTTTTAATTAAATAAAAGTAAGTTATCGGCAAACTAACAAAAAAAATAACTTTTTCTGGCAAAAATAATAAATAAAAATAAGGCCTAATTTTAAAAATTAATAACTTATATTACTATAAATCATTCTCGATTTTTTTAAGCTTATTTAAATTTTCCACGCCTTTTAATATTAATAATAACCATATCGGTTATTATAAAAATTCTTATTAAAAATTCCATTTCGTCGAAATTATAAATACACTTTTTTATAATAACGTATTTTATAATTATAACCTCAATAAACTTAAATTATTTACGAAATAATTTTAAATTTTCATATAAAACGTTTTAATAATTTATCTTTTAATTTAAACACATTTTAAATTTTTATTACCGTTTAATAAAATTAAACACCTAATTAACCTCAACACGTCCCGCGTCGCATTATGTAAATAACAAATTTGCTATATCTTTAATATACTTACGCCGAACAGGAAACGCTCTCATATTTAAATCAAAAATTCGTTTAATAATTAATTTTTTTTCGATCGGCATCAATATTCGCAAATTAAAAATAATATCGGTTCGGGCGCGTATACTATTATATCGATCTCTTATGGTTAATTCGGGAAAGTTATACATTATACTAAAACGTTTATAACTAAATTTCGGGTCTTATTTTTTAACTTAAACAGCTAAATTCATCCTCGTCTCTTTTATAAACTGTTCCATATTATTAATATTAAAAGATAAACAATTAAAATTAAGTAATTAAAATAATATAAAATATCAACGACTCGCTTATATAGGACGTTATTTTTAACTTAAATAAATTAATACTTTAATATAAAGTTTCGTTCCTTAAATAAACAGCTATCTAATAGCGTAAAACTAATTATATCTTAAATAAACGTCGAAAAACTAAAAACACGCCTTTAAAAAGAAAAGACAATTATTATATAAAAAGGATAAACCTTTTTAGCCACAAAGAAAAAAAGCGATAAAAATATAAATTATCATAGCTGAAAATGGTTATCGTAAAACGGTTAAAACTAAGGAACGGAAATATAACGTTAATGATAAGCCCGGATATAATTATCACGACCTGGTTCACCGTAACAGCTCCAAAGTATATGTACAGCTATAGCACTAAAAATAATTGCCTAAAATTTCGATCATTTCACTAATCTTTTACCTCAATAGCGCTATGACTAAAGTACAACCATAATATTATAATCGCAAAACGGCAGGTAACCGCCAGTACTAAGTTCAATTTTTAAATTAAACGTTATTTACAAAAGCTTTCCTTAAAACGCATATAGATAATACGGGGTAAGCCTTAAGAGTTAAATAATTATGCAAACCCCGCTGATAAAATTATTATTCCTTTATAGCTATATGAGATATTATAACGGCTAGGCTAATTAACCAATTATTAAACCTAAACGTACGAGTTTATATTAGTAAAGTACTATAAGAAATTAAGCAATAAGGTAGTAAGGTAATTGAGTTACGTCTCGTAATACCAAGGGCATTTTGGGTAACGACATTATATTACAAACTATCGTTATCTAACTATAAATACTAATGAATGTATATATTTTTATTTTAGTTTAATGGGCTTAACTGGTTTGAACTGTTAAATTTTTTAAACTTTTTAAACTATATTTCCTATTTAACTAGTTTAGAGTATTAAATCCTTTAAACCCTTTAAGCCGGTTACGTAATATTTTAACCTCGGTCGGAACTTTTCTTTTTAACATTTCGATTATTTGGGAAAGTTAAACTTATTAAGTTTTAATACGATTTCCTTTTTTTAAGATTTTTGTCCTAAAGATTAAATCGTTTGTTTATTTTTCCTGATAAGTAATTTTCCCTTCTTTATATTTATTATATTTAATCGTATTAAAAAATTTCGTTTTCGGAAACGTACTAACGTTTAACTATTTTAAAACGTATTAAACGTTTTGGTTTTATTATACCTTTTTATTTTTGTTATAAAAAGGAAAACGTATTTTGTAAGATAATTCGGAGGTTTTTCAAATATGTTTATTATAGTTAGTACGGGCGTTTTTATAATGTTTTTAGTTTTTCCGAAACTGAATACCAAAAATTATTAATTGAAAAAACCGTTTTAAACGTAAAAAAGAACAAATTCGAAAGATTTTACAAGCCGTTACAAATAAATTAAACCGTTTACGAAAACAAAAATGATTTTTTCGCTTTCGAAGTTTTGAAATAGTTCGTCGTAATATTAAAGGTATAAAAACGATAAAAAAATTCAAACTTTTTAAGGTTAAGCAAAAATAATTAACAATTACGATATCCGCTATTATATAAATCGTAAACCTATTTAATTAGAGTAACGTTAATATTACGAATTAGTTAATTGTTAATTAAAACGTTTTCATTATTGTTAGTAAAAACTTTTTAATAATTATTAGGTATTTAAAAAGTCTTTCGCGGGTTTCCAAATATTTTTAGAATCGGGGTAATTTTTTCATTTAATTAAATATTGGGTAAGTTTGTTAGTTCTTTTTATATTGATAATTTTTTCTACTTTATATATTTATTCGTTTTTCATTTTTACATTATCTTATTTAATATATATTTAATTTATATTTACTATTAATTCGAATAACGATATATAAAAAATTAAATAAAGTTTAACTTTAAGTAAGAATTCCAATTAGTAATTATTTTTCAAAACTTTTTTGATAATTTGTATCGGCCGATATACTTGAAATCGAGTTTTTAGTTTAGGCGTTTTATTTGCATATTTTTTATAGCTAGGTAAATTATTTTTCCTTTTAAGTAAATTAATCCTTTTAATCGTTTTTAGTTATAATATTTATTTATTTAATTACGCATAAATTCGAAATTTGTTTTTATTTTTTGATATAGTTATTTAAGTTATTCTAACGTAAGAATTATTTTAATATTAAGTCATTTTTTTCCGTATACTTTTTTGTAAACATTTAACGTAAACTTAAAATTAGCTATAAACGGGATTATCTTAATACTTTTATCATAACTAATATTATATATTACTTAAGTAATTAATAATTTTTTAATTTAATTATTTTATTTATAATTAATATCCTATTGTAAATATAATTTAAGTATTTAATTTTGTTATTTTATTTGTTTATTTATTTATAATCTGAGCTAATTTATATCATTACGTTTTACTATAATTTAAAGGTAAACGTTATTTTTTTGTTTAAGGTAATTTTATGTAGTAATCCATATACGCTAAAGATATTTCTGAAAAAGATATATATTTTTCACTCGGTATTTGTACTTTCGTTATAAGGTAAAAAGTAAGAAAGTTTTATAAATCGATCGACGGTTACGAAAATGCTGTTACAGTATATATTTGTAGCTGGGTTTTTTAATAAAGAACTTTTATCATAAAGTTTATCGTAATAGAATTAAATAATTATTTTATAATTAGTAATAGTTATAATTTTTTGCATGATTTATGTTGTCATATTTTTACTTTAACGTAGATGTCGTATTGGCGTAAAACTTTTTATACTATGCGTTTTATTATAAGGAAATAATATATAAGTTAAAAACGTTTTAAGGTTTTACGACTTTTTAAATATTTATATAATTAATATTAATATATTTTTATATCGAGTTATTTCAATATTTTGCTAAAACTTATATTTTATTTATGTACTTCTACAAATTATTATTAAATATTTTCCTTTTCTAATATATATTTAATATTATTTGTATTGTTACGATTTACCGTAAACGCAATTATTTTTTTATAATAGTGTCAAAAGTTATATAATTAATTTTAATTATTTTTTGTTTAAAATTTGGTTATTTGTTAAATATATTAGTTTTATTATGTTATAAAAATTTTTATAGATAATAATAAAATCGTATTCCCTTAGTTTTTTTATATAACGAAATTATCGTATTATAAGTTTTTTAATCATAATAAATTAGGTAAGATTTTTGTAATCCGTATAAACCTTAATTTGATATTAATTATTTTTAAAAACTATTTAAATTTACGAAATGTTTTGAGAATAATTATAAATTTTTTATTGGAACTAACGTAACGTAATTGTAGTTTTTATAATTTGTAAGAGAATAATGTAATAAATATAATATATTATAATTATTGCGTTATCCGATTATTACACTTAAAATATAATTTAACCTATTGGTTTTTAACTTTATTAAGCGATTTAAGTCGTATATAATTAATATTAATTTGTTTATAATTATTTCCTTAATTTATTAAAAAGTCTTTTCCATTTTTGGCGTTTATTAAAACTTTTCCCTTTTTAAATAAGTTTGTTTAGGGATATTATTATCCGGTTAAAGTTTTTGATAAACTTTCAATAGTAGTTAACGAATCCAAAGAAAGTTTATATTTTCTTAATTTTAATACGCGGTATTTAATTTTATATTGCTGCGACTTTTTTAAGGTTTATTTTAATATATCCAAAAGTAATAATATAACAGAGATATTTAACTTTTTACGTATAAAATTAGCTTTTTTTTTTGCGTTAATTAGTAAGTTAACGTCCTAAAGTAATTGTAATACTTTATAATTATATTTTTTATATTTTCTTTAATTTTTAAGATGATAAGAATATTTATTAAACTAATATATTATAAAAATATCGAGATATTTTTTAAGGCTATAATGAACCATATATTAAAAGGTAATAAGTATGGTAGTAAATTTTATAAAGGTAACAAGGTATTTATAAAAGCTGTATTTAATTCGAAACGTTATTTTTTATTTATAGCCTTTTTTAATTTGCATTAAATTATATTTATTTTTAAAATCGAAAGTAGTAAAATATTAAACTTTATGAAAACGATTTTTTATATTGTTAATTAAGGGTAATAATATTCGATTTTTGAAAATAATGTTATTAAATTATCGGTAATTTTTAATTAGTCGTAGTTTTCTATTTTTTTTTTAAGTACGAAAAATATAACGTACTTAATAGGTAATTTAGATAAGCTAATTTAGTTTTTCAAGTCGGTTTTTTGAATATTTTTTAAATATATATAATTTCGTTTTATTTAAATTATAAATAAGGTAAAACTTCGTTAATTCTCCTTTTTTTAAGATAATTTTATAATTTATTCGTTATTTTTAGGTAATTTCGTTTTAAGTTTTTTTCGAAATAAACGCTTATATTTGTAATATTACGGTAATATATTAATTAATTCTTTTAATTTTTAAGACTACTATTATAAATCGTTCTTTAATTATTATCATTTTACTTTAATAGTAGTAATAATACGGCGTATTTTATGCCAGTATTTATTGTTATTTTCGATCGAATATTAAGATTTTTATCGTTTTCTTTTATATTTATCGTTAAATTATAGAAAAAAACTTTATTTAACTAATTATTTAATCGATTAAAAGGTTATACTAAAGTAATTATATTTTTCTTAAAATTATATCATAATATTGTAACGGTACGATATCGGAATTAATTATTCTAAGTATAATATAATTACTTTTTAAAATTTCGTTATTTACCATAACGGTATACTAATATGTTCCTATTTGTACCTTTAAAATAATAAAATCGTTATCGTTCTTTTTCATTATTAAAAACTTTTTGGGACATTTTGGTTATTTTCTTTAACTTTTATTATTTTACGGGTTTTTTGTAAATAATTTTCGTTTTTTGGGTTTTACTTAAATTATCGTATTTATGTATATAATTTCTTAATTTTTTTCGTATTTACTTAGTATGCTATTATTATTGTTTTATTTCGTTTTATACTTTACTGATTTATTTTTTCATTTTCTTATTGTTTTACTAAAATTATTTAAAAATAATTTATTATCGATTTTTTTTTAAATAAAACTTTTTTTAATCTTTTATTTTTTTTTAATATATAATGTTTTTATTTATAATTCGTAACGTATTTTATATTAGTACGTTTATATTTTCGCTTTATAAATCTTTAATAACTTATGTTAAATGTATTAAAACTTCTTTTTTTAATAACATTTATAATTATAATTAATTTAAGATATAAATCTTAAAAGTAAGTTATATTTTTTTAAAAGCAATTTTTTTAAGACCAGTTTTCCGTTGCTGTTAATATATTATTTTTTTTTTTAATATTTCGCAAATTTTAGTATTATCGTTAATTTCGGGGGTTACTTTTTTATTATTTAGTAAAATCGAATATTTATTTTTATATTTGGGTAATTCGTCGAAAAATATAAGTTTTATATATTTTATATTCGGGTATCGGGGTTTGGCATAATAATTTACGTAAAATTTCCTGTATCGATTAATTTTTCTGGTAAAATTAATTTTATTTATTTTGTATATTTTTTTTGCCATTTCTTAATTATTTATGTTAATTTTCGTTATTATTATTTTTGTTATTTTTCGTAATTTTATAATTACTGGCGTAAAGATTTTTGTTGTTTTTATCATTTTCGTTTAACTTTTTTTGATAACTCTTTAGCCTTTATTTGTTTTTATTATATAATCGTATTTAAAAGTTTTAGAAAATTTATTTCGCGTCGTATTATAACGAAAATTGTCTTTCCGGGCTTATTTAACGATTATTTTATAAGTATTAAAATTTATAACTTATTTTATTATATTTTTTTAGTTATTTTATACTGTGACGTTTTATAACCGGTTTTGTTATAATTTTAATATTCAGTAAGTTGTACGTTTTGTTAAATAATTTTAATTTTTATAAATCCTGGTTCCGTTTCGTACGAGGTATTATATTTTTTTTATATATTAATATTTGCCAAATATCGACACTAATTGCTATTTTAAAGGTTCATTTTTAGAATATATCGTTTTCGTCGTTTTTATTATCGTTTAAATTATCGGTTATCAACTTTAATAACTTTTATAACGTACTTATTTAAAGTAATAAATCGTTTAATTCGGATTATTTTATTTTGATATTATTTTTCAATCTTTTATAAAATATATTAATTAAAACCTTTTTTTTATCCGGTTTTAGTAATTAAAGTTTTAAAAATAATAACATATTTAAATATAAAACCTTTTTACTTTAAATCGGAAATTGTTTAGGCCGTAAATCGTTTTTTATCGGAATTACCAAAATTAAAACGAAATTTATCTTCGAAGTTAACATATATTAAAAAAAGTTTTTAATAAAATTTTCTAATCGGTTTTGGCATTTTTCAAATAATTTGTTATAATAGGTTTAAACCAATTTATTACGCTTTCGATAAAATATATTACCATAATAAAAATTTGATCTGGGACGTTATTAATATTTAAAAAAACGTAAATAAACGCGTATTTAAGTAAAAAAACTTATAAGTTTTATTTTAGTAATAATAATCGTTAAAATAATTTTTATTATTTAATTAGTAAATTGTTAAAAATCCTTTTCCAAAGTTTGGTTTCGTACTTAAAACTGTTAAAAAACGGTTTTTAAATTACTAATCGATATTTTAATATTAAATATTACTTAAAATTTAACGGTATTACGAAATAACAATTTACAACGTATAACGGCTAAATTAATTAACTAATTATTAAACTTAAACGTATAGGTTTATATTAATAAAGTATTATAAAAAATTAAGTAATAAAATAATAAAATAACTTAATTACGTTTCGTAATATTAAAAATATTTTAGGTAACGAAGTTATATTGCAAGCTGTCGTTATTTAATTATAAATACGAACGAATATATATATCTTTATCTTGGTTTAATAGGCTTAACTGGCTTAAGGTACCAAGCCTCTTAAGCCCTTTGAGCCGGTCACGTGTTGTCTTGGCCTCGGTCGGAGCTTTCCTTTCTGACGTTCCGACCGTCTGGGAAGGCCAAACCTGTTAGGTCCTAACAGATATCCCGAAACTTAAAAGCTAAACCTTCGAAAAAGGAATAACGTATTACAACCTGGTCCACCATAACAGCTTTAGTATATATACAGCTACTAAAAGTGATTGCTATAATTGCGATTATTTTACCGATCTTTTGCTCTAGTAGCGAGATGGTTAAGATGTAGCCGTAATAAATTAGGAATTACTTATTACGTCGTTTTTTTTAATTCTTTAAATTAGTTTCTTTTAAATTTAATAATCGTGTATTTTATAAAATGTAAAAAGGGTGGTTCTATAAATAACATCGCTTTTCTAGTTAATTATAAGCCGCGGCGAGTTTATTAATAGTTTTTTAAATGAGCTTTTTCCGTAAGCGGCGATATTATCGTTAAGCTTTCGGGGTTATATAACGAAATTAAATCCTTTATTCCATATTTGTAAAGAGTTGTGCTATTCGCATATTAGTTTTTTAATAAAAGCTGCACATTACTTTTTTACACCTGCTACCGGCTCGTAATAAATCTGACGGCCCGTTTCAGATTAAAATTTCTTTTTCGATAAATTAATTACCTTAATAAAAGCGACAAAAACTATATAATAATCGTCCTAATGTAATATATACGCGTTATTATATTAATTATTCTTTTCGTTTTTAAGCAAAGCGTTATTAAATACGCTATAAAGTACGCTATAAGGCGCGCTACAAGGAGCGCTATAGGGTGCGCTAAAGGGTGCGCTAAAGGGTGCGCTAAAGGGTGCGCTATAGGGTACGCTATAGGGCTGAACCTGTTAAAACACTTTTAAGCAACCCCCTTTTTCTTTTTGCAGTTATATCCTTCTCCTATACCTTATACTTTACTTATACGTATTTTCGCAACGAAAGATCGCAAAATTAAAAGAACTTTAATTTTATTATTTACAGTTAATACGGATTAGAATTAGTTATAAAAGCCCTTGTGAAGACGTTATATTATTAGGTTATTTAAATATAAGCATTAAGTGTTATGAGGTGATGGAAGTGGTGGCGGGTCGGTGGCAGGTGTAAAAAAAGTAATGTATAGTTCTTATATAAAAAACTAATATGCGAATAGTATAACTTTTTGTAAAATGCGTTAAATAATATTTTTTAAGTTTATTTTTTATTAAATAAGATATTATTAGTATATATAATATATAGCGTCAAGTTTACCGTATTTGTTCATCTTACCGAGTAATATTATTTTTATTTATTCTAAATACTTTATAAATCATTTTTACGTTCGTTACACCTTTGTCGCTATATTCGTTTTTGTCGTCGTCGTAAAAATTTGTGTTTTAATTAATCTCGTTTTGTGAGCAGTTGAGGTGATTTTCTGAAAGGGCTTGGTTTGTGGCCCTAGGATTGCAGGAACAAAGCAGGAAGCAGCTATATGTGGCTGCTCCCCCCCCCA
>QJNV01000408.1:0-54580 GCA_004155935.1 Monosporascus sp. GIB2 | reverse complement strand
CCCACTTAAATCGAAGACGTCATCGATATTATGGGTAATTCGGCATTTTGGGTACCCACGGGTGGTTAGTCAGTGGGTAATTTCATTTTACCCACGCACCCCTGTTAACCACCCACGCAAATTTTTACCCACCCACGGGTACCCGTGGGTGAAAAATTTAGCGTGGGTGGGTGGGTAGTGCAAACCCTAATATTGAGCGTTTATATCTTTCTTAAGCTCACTGGATCACCACCAGTGAGCATTAGCCAGGGCACGGAAATTGCGACTATGACGATTGCCTAACTTGCTCCATGATGGGACCTGGTACCGTGAGTCCGGACCCCCCTCCCCTCCCCCGGCTGTCTTCGCTAATTTATTGCTTAAATTGCCATTATCTTTCCGCCTTTTTCTCACGACTCTTTGTCTGTTCCCCGCAACATAAAGTCTGTGACACACGTTTTGACTAATTGTTCTCTTGGACAATATTTTACAATGTTGTTACCGGCTGGGCCGATGGAATTACGTGCTGACATAGACTAGTGCCTACGTTCGGATATTTGCTGCTTGCTCCAGGTCGGGGAAACCCAGCCAGCTATTTCCCCGAATCGTTAATGTTACCACCGTAAACCCTTTTTGGCAACCCCACCGACGATTCCCATTTTCCCGGTACGAGCACCTGTATTATGCTTTCAAAGCTTTCAAGGAAAGTACTTCGGATTTTAATATATGGCTGGTGACCGCGACTGTAACCGTTAGGGCTAGGGCTAAAGGTAGGTTTAGGCCCCGGGGGGTTTCGGGGGCCGGCGAAAGGCCCCTTATTTGAGTATATGGCTTTGATATTTGCGGTAGTTTGTGTCGTAAGTCATGCTGTTGTTGGTGGTAGTGTTATGGCAGAAATACCTACCCTGACCTAGCTATTATTTAGTTGTATGGCGCCGAAGTTGATTAGCGGTGGGGTTGCCACAAAGCGTTTAGGGGTGGCGGAAATATCTGACTTGGGGGGAAAGGCTATAGGCGCACAGCCTTTGCTAATGTGACATGTGTGATAACACATCAGCCACTGAATATCCCCCCACTTTACCTTAGCCTCGTACTGTAGCCAACAAAAATAGGGGACATTCCTGGTTCCCATGCCAGGACAAATGCGATCGTAGTTTGGCTTGAAAGCTTGTTGCGCCCATGATACCCCTGAGCTGACACCGCGTGCTGACCCCGCGGTCGCCCTTCGCTGTGACGATGATTGCCGTCCTCAGGTTTGGACCTCGCAAGCTACACCCCGTTTAGACTGGATCCTATATCTAGCGGTTTACATATTTGTGTTGTGTAGCTAGACTGGCTCGTATTCTATCCTATGGTATCAGGCAAAATATTTCGCACCTAGTCGGGCACCAGGGCGCCGCACCAGGAATTGTCTTATACACATTCAGTATAACAAATGCTTGGGTTCGTCCTCCTAGTAGTTTTGAACTGATATGCAGCAATTTAATAAGCTACTGAATTTTTTATCACTAATAACATTTGTTGAACATATAAATAATCGTATTAACAAATTATTTAAAACAAACTGCTCATTTAACAGATAATAACAGATTATAGTGCAGTTCGGTTAATTTCAGCAGCTGATTCTTATGGCTAGTGCCAACCCTGTCATTCAGCAAGACAGAAGTGGAACTGCTAAAGCTGAATTCTCCACTGTTTTAAGTTCGGTTCAGTCGGCTGATATGAACGAACCGGGTACGAAAAAAAGGCGGCTTAAAGCTAGGGCAGGGCTCCCGACGCAGTCCATACGCCATCATTCAGCAGCTTCAGCAACTCAAAGTTGCTGAATCTGAAGTGGGGGAAATTCCGCATGCTGAATCAACATGATTCGTCCTAGCCTGCCAAGAAGATTCAGCCATTTTCAGCAGAAAAATGTGGAGATGGCTGGTTCTGAACGACCCGAACGGTTTGCTGAATCTGATTCTGAATCCCCACAAGTCGGTGTTGCTGAATGCTCCCGAACTGCACCTATGAAAGTAGCTCTATTAGCCCGATATGGGAATGTGTGGTGAGGCCAGTAGCCCAGCGACATGACTGGATGCGAAAAAGTGCCCTAACACCATAGTATAACGCCACGCGACAAGCAACTTTGTTCGGCCCTTTCCCTAGGTCGTTAGAAGTTTCACACCATGCAAGTCGAAACGCTTTCGAGTGCCGCCTCTTTTGTACATATAAGAAAGGCAACTCCACTTCAACTGCAGTTCGCCCGTATGTGTATCGTAGCGGTCTGCCCCAGGTGTGCTGGTGCATTGTCTTATATGATATCTTTAGCCAAGTCCCATGGTGTCTCCCGGAAATGTTATGGTACAGAGACTCTTAGATCCGATAACCCCAGAAAAGAAATGAAGTTTTGGATATACGGACCGCTAATAGATGATACAGGCGGCCGAATGGTCAACACTTGTGCTCGCATACATTTTTATTGGTCTGAGGCTCGCAGTTAGAGTAACCCGGAAGCAGAGGCACCTGCTATTATCTGACCTATGGCTGCTTTTAGCTGCCATCTGCGTCCTGGGGCTCGTTATTTGTGACACAATAACATATCGCATGGAGGCAATGACAAATTTCGACATGATAAGCGAGGATCTCGGCAAGGCATGTCGGGCGAGCTAATTGGAGCAAGAAGAACGATTGACAGTAGGCAGGTTCGGTTCGCAACAAATTACTTCTTCGACGTTGGTCTCTACTCCCCGAAGCTGAGCATGTTGGCCATTTACTTTCACCTGATTCCTCATCACGACACCCCGTTGCGTTGGGCCCTCTACTTTGTCACGGCATTCACTGCCAGCTCGACTCTCATTACCATCTTTGCAGACACGTTCTGGTGCGGGCGAGACCCGTCGGTTAACTGGTGAGACGTGCTGGCGCTGCTCTCTCCTTGAGGCGAGGATTTCTTGCTCATTGCGCTGTGAACACCACAGGTCCACTGATCCGAACGCCTGCTCGACCTTTACATCGATGACATTAATTAAGGTCAATTGGTCCTTGTGTTTCGCTTGTGAAGCCATGAGTATGAGTTGCGCCATGCTTGCAATCAATGTATCGACAATTAACGAAAGTTCCAGTATTCCTCTTGCCATTTCCCCTTCTCCGCGATCTGAAGACCCTTCCTACGAGGGAGAAGGCAGGGCTTGCGGTACTGTTCGCGTTCGGTGCCATCAGTTTAGTCGTCAGTTCCGGTCGGTTCATCACTATGATGTCTTTTTGCGACAACATCTCCGTTTGTACGCCACTCCCGTGGCCACTAGGAATCCACCGAGAGCCCTTCATTTCCCCAGCAGCATCGAAAGAAAGGCTGACGATTCCCAGACATTTGGGCCACCACCGAATTCACCGTCTCCATTATGGCCGTGGCTTGTGTAGCTCTCCGCCCACTTTTCAGGGGAGTATGTTGTGCCGCATCGTCTAAACGTGGCACCCCGCAGTCCGTGATCGACTCCAACTGGCCGTCGAATATTAAATCGAGCACTCACCGCGCCTTGAACCGGACCTTGCCACGTCATGACGCTGGCGGCGTCCTGAAAGGCCACCGAGATCCAACGGGTAGTGAGATCGAGTTGAACAATATGCACCGGGGGAAGCTCTTTAGGCCCGAATGCGTTAGCATGTCAAACGAGGAGCGTTCCAATGATGAAGGCTCGGCTTTAGACGAAGGAACATGTGAGAACTGGAGGGAGGGTCCCTGAAGAGCGTTTCCGGATGCCATGCAGTTTTACCAATCATACGAAAAGACATGGTTGATATTGCGCCGCGAGGACCACTTATTATGGACATCAGAAAACCTACCATGTGTTCATTCTACGGTGCATGTCTCAGAAGACTCTTTGCATCTTCTTCAGGTGGATGACCACCCCACCTAGTGCCGAAGCGGCGAGATTAGAGTTTTCCCACTTGATCAATGAGGAGAAGAAGGGCGCAAGGGGTACTTTGTTCGGCTCTGCCCTGCTCTTCCGCATGATCCGCGACCAGACATTCACCGCATATTGTGACCCATTCTGATTGCTCATTGCAACCCCGTTCGTGGTAACGTTTGTCCGGATCGGAAACATCTCGTTGCAGGAGCTAGGCCACGATTGCCACTCCTCTTCGTCAATCCTCAGCCACTTCGAATCGACCAAGACCTTCATGATGTAACCCGGCTGTCTTGGGTTGGGTCAGGCGCACACATGCAGCTTCATGCCACGGGAGTTGGAATCCTAAACCGGCCTGTGAGCAGTTCCCTGATTCTCAAAGAAGCACTCAGGATCCTGAGCCGGAAGACAGGATGGAGCCAACTCAGTCAACTCAATTCTTGTGTTACACATCGGGTGCGCCAGGTGCTACATGGCGTTATTCCGAGGTTGGGATAGCCCCCAGTTCACGGTTGGCGAAACACCAGGTTAGATTTGGTCCCAAAACCAAGCTCAATTCTAATTCGGTACCCTACAGCCTGCCTCCCAAAACCCTTCTGCCGTCTCCAGTCGTTTTTATTGTTTCTTATGCATTTGACGATAGGTGGGCTCGCGTCTTGTAAAGGGACCCCCGACTTACCGCTGCGTATGGATTGTGCTGGCGGATGTGGCGGGTTTCAAATGAGTCTGCGGAGTGACTTATCGGAGTTGTACACAAGCGAGCCCGAGCGTTCCGAGCGGCAGACGAGAGGACCGAAATTAGTAACTTTTAATTCTTGCTCACTACGCCATCTGCAACGGTCTGCAGGGTCTTCGTTGTAAAGAAGTCGACATAGAGGCTCGGGAGAAGTGCGAGAGTTTATTGGAAGACAAGCGAGTTGTATTAGGAAGGGATCTGCTAATGTGTCCTCATGTGACGGCTAGGTTAGTTAACCAACTATTAAACCAAAACGTACGGGTTTATGTTGGCAGGAGTGCTGTGGGAATCTGAGCAATAGATGAACAAGGTAACTTAGTCACGTCTCGTAATACCAAGGGTGTCTTGGGTAACGAAGTTGTATTGCAAGCTGTCGCTGTCTAACTATGGAATCTAACGAGCGTATATATCTAAATGCTGATATACTGGTCGAACATGGTCGAGTCGACTAGATTCGACCAACTAGTTTTTTGGCGTGGTCGTACGACTCCCGCTCGACCAGTGGTCGAGCGTGGCCGAACCGACCGGGTTCGACCAATTGTGTCACGTGACCTTGCGGTCGGAGTTGCCTGAGTCTTGTCCCGACCGTCCTTCCAAGCCTCTGGCGTGCTAGGTCCTAACACCTCAGGATAAGAGAAAAACTATGTAGCTTGGTATACGGGCCACGGGTAAGGATAAAGCTACCCAGCTAGTCCGGGCCAAAATAAAAAGCGTCCCCGCTTATTCTTAAAAAGCTTTTATAAATATTTAATATTCTTTAAATTCCTTTCCGTATGATAAAATAAGTTCCCTATAAAAATAAAATTTCCGTAACCCTTAAATAATTCTTAAAATATCTTTTCGGCGTATCATATTAAAATAGTTTCCAATATTCCCTAAAAAGGTAATCCTTTTAGCCAAATTAACGTCCTATAAGGAGATAAGATATTTCCGTATTTTTTTGTCTTTAAGGGCGTTTTTTAAAAAATAACTCCTAATTATTACTTAGCCTTTTTAATTTCGTAAATTTTAGCTTTCTTTTTAAATTATTTTCAGCGTTTTTTTTTTTTTTTTTTTTTTTTAAGGTTTTCAGGTAATAACGTAAAATTATCTCGCTTAGGCGATAACAGGGGAATATTATTACTAAAAAGAACCATTTTTATCAAGACCTTCGAAATATTAAAAAGAAGCCAGGAAACAAAAAATAGAAACTTATCCTAAGAATTTAAGTTTGCCACCGGCTTTTAAAATTATTTAAGAGATAAAAAGAGAAAATTTTCCCTTTTAAAGCTTAACCCAAGTATTAGGTCATTTCTATATTTAAATTTTTTCGGTTCGCGCTTAAAGAACTTCTTTAAAAAACGCTTAAGATTATATATTACGGCGTATCGGCTAAATAAGTTTTCGATTTTAACTAACGTTCTAAAAAAATACTTAAACATATTAATTTATAATTATTAGGCAAGTTGCTTAGGGATATTACCTTATATTATTTTAAATATAAATAAATTGATCTGCTAGCTTATGGCGGCTATTTTAATTTTAAATTATTCTTATATAACCTTTATTCTGTTAATAATATCCTTTAATTCGGTCGTTTTATTAGTGTTTTTTAAACCGTTTTATAACTTCGTATTCTTACTTTAAATTCTATTATTTAAGTAATTGTTATACCGTAATTTTATAATACATTTTTAATCTTAATTTCTATATTTATATTTTCGATTATAGTTTTTAAGTAATCTACAGTAGCTAATTAATATTCGTTTTTTAAGGTAATTATATTCTTTACGATATTTTTAATTTTTTTTCCAAAATATTGTCCAAAAAACCATTTACGTTCGTTATACGGCATAAGTACTATGTTACGACACTCTCGCCAGCCGAGGCGTACGATACGCGCGATTTAATACGCCAGCTCTTAGGAATAAACGGAGTGTGCCAAGGCGGTAAGCAACTTTTCGTTATAACAATGCCCAGAACAATTACTAATTCACTTACTGAATTATAGTCGGCTTAAAATATTTATATTATTTTTCTGGCATAGTGGTTCGAGTTGCCATCTGATGCCACCCGGCGCACCCTCAAGAACCCCTGTTAGCCACCGACCGTAGAGGGGAAAAGGCCGCCAGGAGGGCTAATTCAGGGCGGCGGTGCCCACTTCTACATTTCGGCATGGAGAGTTGACTAGAGTGTTTTCTCCTTTTAATCTTCGTATCTACCTATGTGATATCGCGGCCGTAGGAGAATAACCTTTAATGGGGAGCACTCCAGATGCCAGAGTTAAACAGTACCACGGCCTTGGCATGAGCCGCATGGATTAAACTTACCACTTATTCAACCAATCAACAAACTCGCTCCATCCCAATTTGGTAATGCAACCAACCCGCACCCTATCCTAACCGTACAAGTACCTCTACACTTTAATACGTATCATAAGCATTGTCAAAGTGCGACCAGGGGAGTGGGGGCGATGTTAAAAGTATCGGCTTTAGTGCACCGTCTCAGGTGGGAAGTCTGCGCAGATGAGGTTACCTCTCACCTTAGCTGGAACAGAGTTTTCATCTGTCTGTACCTCAATTGCGTGCATTGGCGCAGAGCCACATGCCTGGTCATACCCGATCTTGTCATATTGACCAGTTGGAGTATCCATCTTCGTGCCACACTCAGTGGGCTGGCCCTCTTCGCTTCCCTCTTTTGGTAATTAGTGGCTATTGTATAATGTCCCAAGCAGTGACGGTAGTTGCTAAAGTCGTACCATGATAACCTGTTTAAGTTCCGGTGAGGCCGATAGGGCTATTCCTCATTTAAGTGGGCTAAGAAGAATGCCAGGAATCGCTTGTTTGAAGATACCGAAGATACAGACGAGCGACGATCGTCTCCCATATGTACTCCCACAGATGTTGAGGTTAGTTTATGTCTTGGCATGGAGATCACACGTAAAAGTAGCCAATCAGTCCAACGAAGGCTCTACTGACTAGCAAGGCTTACCAGAATCGACAAGTATCGACACTGACCCCAGTTTCCGCCCTCCTGGAGAAATAGCCACTCTAGGCCTACCTTATTTTGTGGCTCCTTGTCGCCCTCGGCCGAGACCTCTCTTAACTCGGTGCGACGTAGATAAACCATCTGAATCCCTTTGTCACCCACGTCGGGGTAGGAGGTAAACCGCAGCAATACACTCGCGAACAGCCTCCTCGGACCTCAATGCTACCATCCATCTGCCAACAGGGATCAAGACGCTACCAAGACATGTCAAGGACGCTTGTCAGCACCTGTGTTTTTTTTGAAGCTTTGGAAAGGCGCCGCAGAAGGTCTGCCAAGTTCTCGGCGGTGCGGCCCTAGTCCATCCTTGGTGATCCAACATTGCAAGGGACTCGGGGTACACCGGTTGAGTTGCTAAGTAGTGGGAATGACCTTCAAAGCAGAAGGGAAGGCTCTGGGGGAAGGAGACGACTGTCACATGATCTAAACCTTGCATTAATAGATGTAGGCTCCGGTAACTTCTCATTCTATTCCGACCCATCTCGAGGAGTAGAGTCGGAACATCAACCACCTAACCAATCCTGCACCTGCTTACTCCTTTAATAGTGATTCCGCTAACATGACGAAGATCCATGAATACAACTACGTCTTCGTCATCGGCATCTTTTTTGCCATGCTCTATGCCTACAACAATGGTGCAAGTGGGTAAATGCAGTATACCAACCCCATCCCCTTTCCCCCACCAACAGTCGCTATCGAGCTGGCACGGAAGAACGGATATTGACAGTATTTAACTGCACAGATGATGTGGCCAACGCCTGGGCGACCAGCGTCTCGTCCAGATCCATCACGTACAGACAGGCAATGGTATTCGTTACCATATTCGAGATGCTTGGGGCGATACTCGTCGGCGCGCGGACGGCCGAGACGATCAAGAACGGGTCGTTCCCAACGCGGCATTTCAAGAAAACCCCGGTGTCCAGATGCTCGCATTCACGTGTGCGCTCGCGGCCGCCTCCTCGTGGGTCATGTGGTGCACTCGGAACTCCACGCACGTCTCGCCTACCTACTCGCTCATCTCGGCCGTCGCCGGCGTGGGCATCGCCACCGCCGGCGCCTGGCAGGTCTAGTGGGCATAGGACGGCGGCTAGGGTCTCGGCGCCATCTCCGGCTGCTTCGCCGCCATCATCTTCCTACTCATCAAATTTGTCGTGCATTTCCGCCGGAACCCGTGCCGTGGGCCGTAGGGACCGCGCCTTTCTTCTTCCTCATCGCCCGGCACCGCCTGCACGCTGTCTATCGTCTGTAAGGGATCTCCCAACCTCGGGCTGAACAAGAAGCCCAGTTGGTACATCGCGGCGGTCAACATGGGCACGGGCTGCGGTGTGCCCGTGCTCTCGGCCATCTTCTTTGTGCCATTCCTTGCGCGAGGGTCATCAAGAAGGAAGGATTACACGGTGAAGTGGTACATGTTCGTCATGGGCTCTCTGTCGTTCAGCCGCGAGACCCCTGCTGACCCCGACCATGCGCAGAACAAAGTACCTAACTACGCCGTCGTCCAGCACGACGACCTACCAGAACTCACCGCCACGACCATGTCCCTAGACGAGAACGAAAGCGGCGTCACCCCCATTCTGGCGCCATCTAGGGAGAAGGCGACGGAGCTTGCCGTGGCCGAGTTTACACAGCTGAACTACAAGGCGTTAGTAGCCCATGGCGAGGAGCGGTTTCACCCGAAGCCGAGGAAGAAGCGCAGGCCGCTCGGCTGGGCCATGCGGGTGCTTCACGACAACCCCATGGGGGCGGGCCAGGTCTACGAGCTGCGCAATGTCAGGATCCTGGCGCGGCATATCCGCCGCCATGGTAGCCGCCGGTGCACTCTACGGCCTGCACTACGATATCCACACGACGCAGGCGGGTATCGCGGGCACGCCCGATGGCTCGCGCATGCTTCGGGTGCGTACGCGCACGCCGAGAAGTACCCCACTGAGATCGAGCACACATCCTCGTTCGTACAGATTCTGACCGCCTGCACAGCGTCCTTCGCTCACGGCGCCGACAACATTGGCAACTCGGCCGGTCCCTGAGCCGTCATCTACGCCGCCTGGTCCACGGGTGACGCGCAGGCGTCCAAGTCTGAGGTACCCCCGTGACAGCTCGCCGTCCTCTCCGCACAACAGGCTGGCATGACCCCTTTGCTGTGTACATTATTTACATGAAACGTCCGCTAACTTGACGAGTTTCGTAATGTAGTCATGGGCAACAAGATCCCATACCATTCGCCCAGCAGGGGCTGCCCCATGGAGATGGGCGCTGCAATCACAGTGCTCATGTTCTCGCAGTTCTCGCTGCCGTATCAGTCTCGATGTGCATCACGGGCGCCACCGTCGGCGTCAGCCTCTGCAACGGGACCCCGAAGGCCGTCAACTTCCAGCGGGTTAGCCTTCTGTTGCTCGCGTGGATAATGGGAATCCCCATAACCGGTACCTTGGGAGGTGTACTCCTGGGGTTGTTCCTCAATGCTCCACATTTCGTTTGAGTCGTTTGGGGTGCATAACTATGTTAACGACAAATGGTGCATGTAAGTTTGTGAGAAATCGTACACGATTAGATTGGTGATATCACATGAATGGTGTCGACATAGGGCGTCGTTGTCCTAATTGACCAGACGGCTTGGGTCGTGTTGTATTGTTGACCATTTCTCGCCCCTTGCGAGATGCCTGAATACCCCTATTATGCGGAGTAAGTGTCTGCCCAGAACGGTGAGGTACAACACATCGGGGTTTTAAGATGCTGCATCGCAATTTCGGCGGATGTTCCGCCTCGACCTTATAGAAAATTGACCTTGTTTCTTAAATATGCGAGGGAGCAAGGGGAACCAACGTCCCCGCCATGCTATGTCCCAGTAACATGGGGGATGGGATAAGACGATGCACAGCAGGGTAGCCCATATGATGCTGCATCGTGCCACACTGAAACTGCAGCATCCCCCACCCCGTCATACATATGGACTGCAAGACGTCGGCGACCGTTGGACCCATCCTCGAGCTCCTAGTACGGGATTGGAAACAAAAGAAGGCAAGGCCCGCATGGTCGTGTGTGGATGGCAAGCATGAAGTACCAAGTCAGGCGGTGATCATAATAGCGAAGCCACCAGTGAAATACATAGGATTATCCTGTACCTGCCGTCGATATTGTGAGCGAAACATTTTTGGTTATTTAAGCCCGAATAGCCATCGGATTATGCCATGCGCCTTCCGAGCGGGCGCCCATCACTACCAGCCAAATCTTTATAGTTCGGTTTCATCTTTTGGTAGTTAGATTTAACTAAAGGTGGCCTGGTTATTTTGGCCGGAACCTGCAAGCTTACGATGCTTTTTGAAGGTCTGTGTATACATTCCTTGAAGGGAACTTTGAGGAGCTAAGATTGGTTTGACTTCTGCGAAGCCTCAAAGTCACTGGCTAGGAAACCCTCTCTCTAACCTATGTATTGAGACGCCACCAAGCTCGCTGGGATGTGAGGAAGATGCCGCCGATACTGGATGAAGTAGTCAGCTTGGTGAATGGGATCACCGTGAGGACGTCAGAAGGCGGAAATGCGCTCGTGGGCTTTTGTAGAACCGCAGTCTCATTAGATGCCGAGTTCGAGGTAGAAGTCGACGATTGGCCTAACGGAGGAGTTACGAAGTGGAAGTGCTTATCTTTGGCGCTACGGTCGAGGAGGTGCCTGATGGAACTGTTGACGGTGAAGCTACAGCGTAGATATGGAGTAGTATTTTTTAAAGATGCAGTCACTGAGACAGGGGATGATTCGGCCGATGGTGAAGTCATGAAGGGGATGGGTTCAGTCATATTTGACACAGAGACAGATCGAGCGGCTTACGTCTTGGGCAGTACTTTAAAGGATATTGAAGACACGTACTTGGACTGAACCGAAGTCTGCGGGCAGATAGCAGCAGTGGATAGGTTTGAAGGCGGCGGATTCGACGCAGACGAGCTTGCGCCTGATGTCGGACTAAAGGTCTCTTTCCCTTCTGCATTCATTAGGACATCTGTTCCGCTTGCGCAGTATATTGGCGGACTAGTTTTGGCGCCGTTCCACTCGACATCTGGGCCTGGATCTGGAGCGCCGTGTCGCGGCCCTCGACCATGCAGAATCCGCCGACTAGATTAGCGATGAACACCTGAGGGCGTTCGGCGAAGGGAACACTAGCGCTATCAGGGAGTGGTGCTGGCGTCCGTTCTGCTGGCGTCAGCGTCTCTATTCTTGGTGCCAACCACTGCACAACTTATATAATACTCGCGATTTCCACCGTTTAGCTAAGTCTAAGCGAACACAACCCCATCGCCCTCTGTGCATCAATGGGAATCTGGAAGTTGAGTGCTGCACTATTGTGGGATGGGGCACTCGCTAATAAGGATTTGATGAGGGTGAACGTTGTGCCCCTGTTATAGCTGAGTGTGGAGCTGGCGGCTACCGCTAATGTGCGTCGCTGGTCCTTGACAGACATGGTGTACAGTTCTCCGGGCGTGTAGACCTTCACCGAAGTACCCTCAGCCTTGCCGAGAATCTCACCTAATCGACCTTTGCGAGGGTACTTCTCTACAGTATTAATTTGGGTTTAATATACCTGCCGTGATTTCCCCTTATCATGTTGAGGTTTCCTGTATATCCCAAAGGCGGGAGATCCTCTGTATTCACGTGAGCCAAAGCTGAACTAACAGCAGTGAGGCCCCCTGGCTCGACTTAAACCGCATTTCTACCCCGCAAGACTGCGAAGGTTTCGTTGAAAATATCCCAATATCACGAATTTAAGGACTGCAATTTCTCTTGAAAGTGACCGCGGGCAGCAAAGACAAGGAGAATAGACCGAAACCTTCAAGCTCTCTAAGATGGATCTTCGGGGGAGAAGGTTCAGGGAACGTTCAGAACAAATGGATTGTTTCCACATAACGGTTCGAGGTGCTTTATGTCTCGAGAGATCCGTACGGTGTCCATGAACAATAAGAACATTCAGAAGTCAGTGGTTTCGACAATAATTTTGAGTGACCAATGGAGGTGACCAGGTGGACAGTGGAATGAAGACGAGGGATACCACTTTGATTGCTGGGGGGAGAAACTGAGGGCTTCAATAAGTAACTAAGCTTGACGAATAGGTTGAAAGAAAAGATCAACGTCTCAAATTACCTGTGCAAGTGGAAGTGGAAAATACCGTAGACGGTAGCCCTGAGGGCTGCCTAACAAATAATACCAGGGCAATATCTGAATGGATCCAGACAAGCATTGGAATCGTACCAAAGGATTATTTAGAGAGCATTAGAAAGATATTGGGATAAAGAGTGTTTTTATCGGCACTAACAGCGCAAACGTTATGTTGTTATAGCAGACCCCTGCCGGAACAAAGGGGCTGGTTATCAGTTGATGCCAGGTGATTCCAACTGTCACTGTGCACTGCCAAACGGGGCATGGGGTAGCGTGGGTTGGGTACTTCGTGGCTCCCTTCAACATGGCCTATTCACTGTACCACTTCTCAGGCTGCTAATAAAACGGATGGCTCAATTACTTTTATTAGATATTGATATCAGCCGAGTGTATATGACCCTAGTCCGTCCGCCTGGTAACCTTTTTTTGCTCTCTTCTATCAGACCCAAGAAATATTTTGCCCGAGCGCCAGACCCCCCTATTTTCATCTCGTCAGATCGTTAGGTCTCCCAAACGCCGTAGAATTGCATTAGCCGGATCCTTAGTTCCTGTAGCCCCTGTCAACAATTTTCCTATTAGGTTGCCTTATTCCTCCTTGTGATGAACACCTCCAAACCCTCCTGGACGACGAAGAACGTCGACTTCGCCTTCAGTTCCCTATTGGGGTGCACCAGCTCGAAGCGGAAATCTCTCAGCAGTCTAGGAACCACCTTGTTGATTTCCAGTAGTGCTAGGTTGCGGCCGATGCAAACATGACTGCCTCCACCAAACTGTAAATGAGTTAGCAACGGGCCAATAGTTACTCCCGCACGGGTTCATCGCGGAGCCTCTCATTCGCGTACCTGAAACATGTATCTTTCCATTACCTTGGCGTTCTCAGTGTTCTCGAGCCACCGCTCGGGGCGGTAGAAGTCGGCATCTTGGCCAAAGATCTGCTTATCCCTGTGTAACACCCATCCATTAACCGCGACGCGGGTGCCGCCCTTGAAGTGATGCCCTTCGATCTCGGCTCCCTCAGGGGGGATGTACCGGGTAATATTCAGGCCGACAGCTGGCCGCAACCGCATCGCTTCCTTCAGGCAAGCTTGGAAGTATGGTAGGTTTTGTGCCTGCAGCCACTCAATGTTGCCAGAAGACAGAATAGTACCGGCTTCTATGGAAGCATCGATCTCGGCCAGTAGATTGGCATAGACGCGGGGCGCAGTGAGAACATGCCAGAAGAAGGATTGCATGGTCGAGGCGGTGGAATCAGAGCCAGCAAAACTAGAGATAGTTAGTCCGGTCATGCCCTTGAGTCCCTTTTTTCCCATCGATCTGGGCGCCAAAGGGAGCAGAACCACTTACATCGCACCATGAGAAACAGCAAACACGTCTCCCTCTCCGAACTTCTCCGGGTCCTTCAAGTGGCCTTTAATCAAGCTGGCGAGCAAATCTTCCCTGCCGTCGCTGCTACCACCCTTCCCTTCCTTCTCGATATCGAACGGCCTTCGCTTGCTCATCTCCTCCTGCGCGATGCGCGTGATGAGCGAGTTGTTGGGATCGAGCGAGGGGATGAGCTTCGCGAGCGGGTTCCGGCGGAGCAGGTAGTCGAACTCGGGGACCTGGCCCACGACGCCGTTGTAGCGCTGCATGTCGTCGATGGTCTTGATGGCGCCCTCGACGTCGACGCCGGCGGCCAGGAACCCGAAGGAGCGCCCGAAGGCCACCTCGCCCAGCACGTCGAAGGCGAAGTAGTGCAGCCAGGCGCCGAGGTCCACGACGTGGCGCCCCGTCAGCTTCTCATAGCCCTTGGCGGTGCCCTGTCCCTTGCTGGCATCCGGGCAGAACTCGCCCAGCCGCGCAACGAGCACCTCGATCGTGTCGTCGATGAAGGGGCTCAGCTGGCGCATCGCCGCCATGCTGTACGGCACGTTGGCGACCTTCTTCTTCATGGCGTGCACGTCCTCGCGGATCTCCGTAAAGATGTCGGCGTTCTGTGGCGGCGGAAAGACGGCGTAGAAGTCGGTCTTGTAGAACCTCTTGCCGGCCGAAAGAAGCGTGCGCGCCGCGGTGGGGGAGGACATGGAAACCTCGTTGGGCGCGATCCGGACGATGGGTCCGTACCGCTGGTGCAGTTGGATATGGTCATAATTCGTCTGTCCCTTCACCGTGGATATGACCTTCCAGAGGCGAGAGAACGAGGCGAGGAAAGGACCTGGGTATCGTCGGAGTGGTGAGGCATAACGCCTGTAGAGCGCACGGAGGACTAAGAAAAGGGGAAGTAGGACCAGCCAATATTCCTTGATGAGAACGAGACCAGAGGAAATAAGCACTCGCGTCGGCGAGATGGTATTCTCGTCCGTCTCTAGTAAGGCGGCCATGTTCGGTCTGAGGTCGTTATAAGGCTGAGGCACTCAATGTAGCATGCAGCAGGGTCACACTGTATGTCGGTATCCGAGGGATGGGTTTAAATGGGTTCCACGTCCAAATTCACTCTAATGGTCCTATGACAGAATTGGTTGATGATCAAGGTGCTTATTTGTTCTGCAAATGGGTCGCTTCATATATCATTAATATACTCGAGCTGGCATCCCAACAGAGGGACCTCTTATCTCAACTTTCAATATGTTGGTGTTTCCAATAATAGGGTCGCACCTCTGCAAGGCTCGCGGCGGGTAAATGCAGTTAGTAGTGGGACATTCGCCCGCTTGACAAGCCACTCATGAGGACTCGAACTGATTGTACTGGCGATGATTCCTAAGACGTTACGGGTTCAGCCTATTAGCGAATTGCCGACGACCCCTGGCGTCGCCGGTGCGGTGGGTCGGCGCCGAAGTGGATCGCCACGAGAAGTGGAGGAGTTCTTGAGAACTTGAGGCGCACGTCGTTGGAGAATGCGGGGGGTGGTGGATTTCACCTCAGCATGGGCGTGGGCTTGCGGCGAGAACAATCTCGGCCATAGATGTATTCCCGTGTTCGTGCCGAGAACGCCGCAATACGGGTGTGGTGCGGCCCTCGAGTAGCTATCATCTCTTCCTATTTGATCTATTGGCCGTGTGTCGACCGAGCGTCTCCGCAGAGCCCCCGACAACTATGAATTGTCACATCCATATCAAGAGGACGACAGTTATCGGCTGAAAGATCGGTGAATATTGGTATCTAGTACAATATATCAAGCAGCTCGCCACTGTCCGACGCGTCTAGGAGATCTCAACAATCTTAAGCGATCTGGAAACCTTTGCACTACGGATGTCGCAATGCTTTCTTTCTTTGGCTTCGATCCTCGCGGTACGTGACGTTATTTTTCCTGTTTTCCTTGGCAGCTTCAACAATCTCGTGCAGTTCAACCATATCGTATCTACCCAAGTCTATCACTCCATGAGACAACACAGGGATGCAGGCGTCACAGGCCATCCCCTCGGCGTAGCTAATGGCGGTGGGTCAACTGATCGGCGAGAGTTCGGTCATCATGTAACGT
Organism: Monosporascus sp. GIB2; assembly: GCA_004155935.1. Lineage (NCBI taxonomy): Eukaryota > Fungi > Ascomycota > Sordariomycetes > Xylariales > Monosporascus > Monosporascus sp. GIB2. The sequence goes on along the minus strand of QJNV01000408.1, from coordinate 38,351 downwards.
AAAAGGGGTCATCCTCATCATCAAGTGGGTTCGTGATCGACTCTGCCTATGTGGTGATATAATAGCGACTTAGATTCACTTTGAAATGATTTTATCATGTTGGAATAAAAACATGCTAGAATGAAGTTGGAATATGGTAGTCCAGGGTTGACCGTGGGGCTATATCAGATCTCGCATTAGGGTAGGGTAGAGTATAGTAGCCGCCGGAGTGGAACTGTGGGTTTCATCCACTAGCATAACCTCACAGGATGTAACGAAACCACTTCCGGGACTATACGGCCCGGGGGGGCCTGTTAGCTCTGCCCACAATTCTGCAACAACCCGCACCGCACACGACGGAAGAATTATACCCCATCTTGAAGGCGGTTGAAGAAGGAAAGTCCATCCGTTCCTCCATACCGAAGCTGCAGTGAAAGCGTTATCGTGCAACACATGACGCAGATCTAGTAGGAATCGTTTCTTACTACTGTCCTTATGGGCAGATCCTTAGCATGGTGCGGAAACCCACTCCGCACTGATCCGAGGAAGCCGCATGGAGAAATGTATTATGAGTTTTACCAATAAAAGCTTCAGAGCGAACCCCGTCAAGCTAGGCAGATTCAGCTGGCATTCCACTCCGGATTCTAGCACATGAACTAGCAAAGAGTGACCATAACAGTATGCCAGATGATCCTATCGTATTGGCAGATTTTCATACGCACAATGTTATGGGAAGAGCAGTATTAGCGAACATGTCGATGATAGGCGATTTCGATTCCATACGCAATGCGCATTCACATGCCAAGTCAACCATCGACCATTCACAGATCAAGCGAGGTTCCTAAGCAAGGGCAGTATTCTCGGTGCATCCAATGTACCCCAATTCCTGCAGTATTATATAGCCCTATAAATAGAGCGCCAATCGGCATCGTTTCAGTTGTGGAGTTTACGCCTAAGCAAGACACATACATCTGCTTGCAGAAAAGACCTAGACTACTATCAGAGACCTATTTGATAAGGAGGAGGTGCACACCGGCCTATAACTCTGCCGCTTCCGCTGGAACCCTGTAGAACGTTCTTGGGGTAATCGTGGTGCGTATGATTACTTGACCTTAGGGATTCGGAATAACCCGGAGACAATGGGACGGGTATAATAGTCAATTATGCCGTCTCCTGCTTGAGCTTTATATTTGCAGCGCAACGAATTGTTACATAATGGCAACTACCCCGAGTTAACCCAGAGGCCACTCCAGTCCAGTGCTTCTCATAGCTCTGAGAACGGCACACCATTGTAGGAGCATATACGATGGGGAATCCCATCGCCAAAACTATTGAGTTCCAGGTTCCATGAGTGTAGATTGCAGATATATTGTTGTTGCATTGCGCTGGTTTCCCCCCTCCGGGTTGTCTTCCGACTCCTCGCCACCAACACCAGCCTCTAGTGGTCTAGCCCAGCAGCCCAGCAAGCATTCCCAACTGCATTTGCATGGTACTCTCTCAGTGTCATGTTGGCCTATGAATCCCTTGCCTCAACACCTGAAGGACATTTTACCGCCAAACGGCAGTCATGGGCGCTAGTATCTGCCGTCAGTGATTCCCGTCTTACTCACAGAGGTAGTTGACATTGTCGCTGGAGCATCACATATCCCAGTCATACCTCTCGTATCAAGCGATACCAAATGTGTCGAGATAAAGAACAAGAGAGTCTCATCGATGAGTAGCTGTACATCGACTTAATGTCATAATACAAGCTCGGCCATCTCGTTCAACAATATGGTGATCCATGAACGAGGGCAGCGAACTGGACATAGTTATAGCTCCGACGGTGCCATCCCCCCTTCTTTCTCAACCAGTTCGGTATCCATGGGACATCCATGGCATACTCGATCTGGACGCGTTGGGTCAGTACTCTGTATCCGATAAAGGGCGGGGGAGGCGGCATTGAGTCAAGAAATTGACGGTAGGGCAAGATTTTCACCGTCTATCGCGAAATAAATTGTTCAAATTACTGGCCCTTATTATAGCACCTATTAGGAATTCGTCAGCTAGTAGCTACTAAGGATTGTTGTAACCGATGCCAGTTTGCCAGCACGCGGATACTGTAAAGGCACGAGGCTAATACGGGATTTTTTCGATTCCCGTTACTCTGAAGGCTGTAAGGTGGAGTCTTTTTCATCCCATTATATCTTGAATATATTTGTCTTTTTAATTTATAATAGGGGGCAGAAGGGAGAGGGTGGCAGAGTCTTTCACCTATCCTGGAGGATCCTGAAGGTCTCCTCGTCCAATGGCTAAAATTGATACGAAGTTGTTAATACTATTGCTGCGGAGATCATAACTCAGTTGACCACCGCAGTCACATTGCCCTCAATCTTGTCTACAGCATCTTAGATAAATTACTCATTAGTAACGCAGGAAGGGCCGTTGTCAAGGCCGTCAGTTGTAGCGCGGCCATGTTGAGATGAACATCATCGATTTATTATCACAAAGATGGTACGGGAGAGCAAGCCTTCACCAGCTAAATCTCACGTCGACGCTGTGGTCGGGGCAAATAAAATTAAGAAACACCCACAATTAGGTAGATCCCCGTGTCTCCCATGATGGAACGGAACCGGGTTGCACCATATCTGTATCTTCTCTCAAGTGGCCGATGACCGATTTAGGACCAGATGAACACTCTTTCCACCCAGTTTATCTGTAAACCTCTTAATACAAGACGTCATAACTATGAGGCTACTTTGTTAATACACTCAGTTATTCAGTGATGGGAGGGGAGTCTGGCATCACCGATATTACTCGCATGAAGTAAGACTCTACAGAACCCGTTCTGAGAACCTCTAAGCTTGCAATTGTCCGAGATTATCATAGGAGTCCAGATTGTTAGTTTCTTTTAAATCATGTCATCGAAGTGAGAATGTATAAGATGTAGTTGCCTTCTAAAGCAAATAGTAATTTCTCTGCGCTGTACCACGCGTGATGGCCTGCCTTATAACGACACCGTCGTTTACCCTTCGGTACATGGTCCTTTGGTACTTCATAAGGACATATCGTGCCAAAAGAATGCTCAATACAACTGCAACCGTGACTATTACGTGGGGTATGGGACGGGAACCTACTCGCTGGTAAATAGTGCCAGAGGCAAAACCACTGGTCCCAATAAGATCGTGAATAATACAGCATGGAGGTCTAGGTCTAATCCCCTATGAGCCTGTCCTGCATATTCTCCTGGGAGGAGTGTCCTCAGCCAAAGGGGAGTAGGGGGTCCGTGCAGACACAAAGCAACATCTCCCAATATAAACAAACCCCTTCTACTGCGTAGCCGCTAAGAGTTTTACTCTGGTCAGGCACGTTCTTCCTCTTGCGCGCGCACGCGCAGCACAACACATCGACCATTCTTAAAGAAAAGATCAGCATTTACACATTCATCGTGTTTTGCCGTGTTTACTTCCCTCCGCTTAGGATATTGTATACGTTTTCTTGTACCCTATAGATATCTCCCCTTCCTGCCTCTACACCATGGACGGTAGGCGTTATCGTCCCAGTGATGGTGATACCGCCAACCGTCAGGATGCCAGCGGGCACAACCCTCGCAAGAGAGCCCGCTTCGGGCATCATCCCGAGCGCAAAAGGAGCATTCCGTCCAATTCCCATCAGCGCCACGAGGATCAATGTAACGCACCTACTCTAGAAGAAATGTATGGTCGCCCATCCATGATGGCTGCGATGAGTGCGTCGTGGCCAATCAACATAACTGCACAAAGACATACTTCCGAACCAGCAATGACACCAAATCCCACCTCAACTCTAGCTAGTCGTCTACTGATGGATCTGGGACGGCATGGATCCGAAAATTATGTGATTCCCGAAGGCCGACCTAGATACTTGTGCGATCAGAAGGCCCCCAAGGATACTCCTTCGAACAATGGTAGACCTATCAAGGTTCCTTCCAATACACTAGAGAAGCTGCCTACCACTGTATACCGACAATCTCAAGACACTAAAGACCCAACAAATACCGCTTCAAAACCGGCAACTCCAGTCCCTTCCAAGAGAAAACCGTCCCGGAGTGTGTCCAGCTCCCCGCTGTTTGTCAGAAATGAGAACCATGGAGGTGAAAGCAAGAAGGTAAGTTGAACCACTAATCCTATGAACCTAACAATTAACTCGTGAACCTTCATCCAGGAAACCATAGGCAGCGACACAGGTGAGAAAGGAGCTACTGCCTCACGCAACGGCGACACGGTGGCTAGAGGAGACCGTGCACGTCGCCCAGATGGGGAGGCTGGGGAGTTGTGTGCCGCTTCCATCAAGGAGCCTCCAACCAGGACGGCGGGCGAGTCCCAAGTCTCGACAGGTTCTCCAGTGTTTCTGCCTTCGTCGATCCTAGGACGATCTCCGCCGAAAGCCAAAGCAAACACGCTGTCAGACGCTGTCGCCCTAATCTCATTGCGAGAATCACACGTCGCCATCACTCCCAAAGCACCGAAGAAGTCTAGCATCCCCAGGCCCAACAAGACGCCTACCTGTCCAGCCGACCCTCAACCAGTCACGGGCGTTCACAAGATCGTACGGCAACGTACTCCTTTTGCCAAGGCCCCAGACCACGCACCGGCGCCGGCCGCCAGCCTATCCAAGCGAGTCGTCGGAGAATACAGCGAAGGTCTTTCGAGGAGGATAGCCCGGGTTCAGGCCTAGAACGCCTTTGAGCGGGCCCAGAAGAGAGCGGAACTGGCGCTCTGGGAATCGGCCTTACGCATAGTGGAAGCCGAGGAGATGAGGGCGGCCCACTAAGGAGGCCGCTGAGAAAGCCGCATAAAGGAGGCGAGGTACCTGGTTCTGAGTCGCTTCCTCCAGGCCACCAAATCGCATAAGCCCGCGCACCTATCGCAGTTGTCCGAGGCAGAATGGCCGTCATCCGTGATTAACGTATTTTCACACCACCGGCGACCTCGGTCGAAACCGGGTGAGGGTAAACCTCCGGCTTGTTCCTTTTTTTTTTTTTTTTTTTTTTTAAAAAAAAAAAAAAAAAAAAAAGAGAGAAAAATGAACTATCTGTTAGGGCTGCACCCCACACCATTACGCCAAAGGGCAAAAGACTGGTAATTAATCACATTTGTAGCAATTAGCTATATGCTAACAGCTGTATATATACTACCTCGTAAAGGTGTTACGGAGGACCAGGCCATAACTCTAAGGTTGTATAATAATAGTGGGTAAATTTCCAATAAGGTATGGAAAGGTTAAAACAGCCGTGCAGTAATATTAACATGCTATTAAATATAAATCGTTTACCGCTTAATTACTTTTAATAAGCCGTATTACATACAACTATGTTAAATACAATAAGATATATTTCTATATCTAAGGGAGCGATAAGACGTCGTATATTTTCGATAGCTTACGAATTTATAATTCAGCCCTATTACTAAATAACCCCCTACGAAAATGTTATTAGGATTATTCATCCCTTTGGTCCTTTTTTGTCCCGCCTTGCCTAATTGCTGAGTAGTCCATATGCAGGTGCCAAGACAAACGCCTCCAAGTTTTACCTTTCCATTAGTACTATGCCGTAATACCTGTACGCCATGCTGATTTAAGTAACCGAGTCCACAAAGTCAAGTTCAAACCATCCATGAGATAACTTCATAGCTTCATCGCTGTTACCTGCCGCCACCACAGTCAAGTGCACACACCCGCTGTTAAACATCTATGCCGAGCTGCGCTCACCACTTCTTGGCCTCACTACCGTCCGGGGGCAGCGTCTCATACTTCTTATCCTTGGCCTCGGCCCAGGACGTCGACAGCGACGTGCCATTGCTCTCGATGTAACTCTTCATCATGGCGCGGCGCGTGTCGTCGTCGGCGTTCTTATAGATGGTCTGGAAGAACGAGTTGACGTCGCCGCCACCGTCCTTCTCCGCGTCATCCTCGTCATCAATCTTGTCCCAATTCTTGGGCCCCTTCTTCGAGGACGTCGGGTATGCCGGTCCACTGCTGGCCGTCGTGGCGGGCTTGGGTTTGTTAGTGTTATCGGCTAGGGAAGCCGCTGCTGCCGTGGCTTTGGCGGGGCTGTCGACCTGCATGGCGTCGCCGGAAGGCTGGGCTGCAGTGTTTGTGCTGGAGGTTATCATTGATGTGCTAGGGGCCATGTTGTCCTTGGTGGCTGTCGGAGACTTCAAACCAGTTCGCAATTTCTCCAGTAGGTCGTCGTACCAACCCGTCTCATCACTGCCGACGCCCTTCAGCTGAAGGTCCTCAGGGCTCCCATACCTTTACCACATTAGTGCATGGGTCTCACAAGGGAAGCAACACCAGGACACCTACCCTAACCCGGTGACAAAGTTGTAGAAGTGGCTGAAGGTTGCGGCGGGCGAAGAGGCTAGCGCGAGGTTGTCGAAAACCTCGGAATTTTGTTTGCGCAACGTCGGCCACTTCCCGGGCGTCTCCTTCTTGAGGATGAGCTCGATCTTCATCGATTTGACGGTGTGCTTGGTCTCCTCGGGCTTGATCTTGTCATAGAGGAAGAGTCGGACCCGGCCAGTGCGGGTATTGGGGATGGGGCCCAGAGTTACCTGGATCCGAAGTTAGCTCAGAATACGGTCACTTCGGTGGAACGAGTTGGCTTACGCTATCATTCTGGGCATCAACCTTGAATTCGTCTCTGGGAACATTCTTGACGAACAAGTCGACATTAAGCGTGGGGTCTGTCTGATAGTAGCTCGATCGGATATCGTTCTTCGCATGCAGAGTACTGAAGTCATTCCACAGCTTCTCCCATGCCTGTTTCTTGGATGTCTCATCACTTGTTTTGGGTGCAGATGCGCCTTGACCGGCGCTCTTGTCTGCCGGGGTATCGTTCTCGTCCTCGCTGGTTTCCACCGCTGTGGGCTTCTCCTCAGTCTTCTTGTCGGGAAGCTCCTCTGGCGGGTTCGGGTACTTCTCCGTGACGCCGACCTTCCTGCCAGGATCGCCGGGGGGCAACTGCTCCAACTTCGTCAGGGCCTGCAGCCGCCACGTGAAGGCCTCGTTCTTCCACTGCGCCTCCTTGGTCCTCCCACTACTCCCTCCCATAGCGGCTGACAGCCCCTCCTGCGCATTACTGGCGGGACGGGCGTTTGCCGCCTTGACCTCTTCGAGCGTGACGGCGTAGTCGCCGTTCCCGTCAACGCGGGCGGTCTGGCCGTCGTCCTCGGAGGCGCGGGCGCCCTCGCAGAGCCGGATGGCCCAGAAGGCGCAGATGTCGGCGTCGGCGTACCGCCTGAGGCGGAAGTAGGTGACGGCGCGGCGGATCTGGGCCTCGACCATCATGTCGCGGTTGGCACGGTCGAAGGCGACGCTTAGCGCACGCTCGGCATCGTGTAGGGCGCGGCCGATGTCTCCTGTGCGCACGTATGCCTTGGACCGCTCGAGCAGCCAGAGGGGGGCGGGCTTCTCCTTGAGCGCCTCCGTCAGTTTCTCGATGCCCTCCTTGTACTTTCCGGCCGCGACTGCCTTGACGCCCTGGTCGGCGAGTACGGTCGCCGACGGCATGGTTTCTGGGTGTGTGGTTAAATGGAAATTGAATTCTGCCCGGGGTGATCAGGTGGGAAAAGAAAAGAAGCTGTGGGGTATGATGACAAGATGTTGGATTTTTAAGATGCCAGTTAAATTCAAACGTGGTGTTGGGTAACGTGATGCGAAAACAGAAAGGTGATACAGACCTGCTGGCAGGACGCAGCAGCTCGCTGTTTGATGGTGGGGTAAGTACCTATCTAGAGGTAGCTCCAGAAGCTGCCATTAGATTCTTCCGGTTTTATTTTTGGAGGTGGGGGGCCGTGAAGGCCTTGATATGGGTGTCACCGCCTGCCAAGAATATAGCTATATACCGAAGTAATAACCACAACACCAACAACTACTAGGCTAGGTCCTAGGTACGGTTTAAGCCCCAGCCGCGAACTGATTCGCTCCCAAATAAGCCGTACAAGAATCACTAGTGAAGTATCATATGCCTTCTCGGAATCACATAGTATTCACGATTATCATCTCTAATAGTAAGCAATATTTCATTAGACATTAGACACGACTCATATAAGTTAGTTTGCAAACCGTCACCTAATTAATCTATTAGCCTCATCACATCAAACCACCGTCTCGTCCGGATACTTCGTTGCGAACATGCCGAGAGCCTTCATGGTGAACGTGAACTTGTAGTTGGGGTACGAGATCATGCAGCTTTTGTTGAATACCCCCTCGATGGCCTCCTGCTTCCACTCGCCGTTGGGCTGCTGACGGTCCATGATGAGCTTGATACCCCTCCTTATGGGTTCGATGTCCGGGTAGTCCGCCTTCATGAGGCCGATGAGGGCCCACGCCGTCATCACCACCTGCGAGCCCGTGGGATGTTCCGTATAGACGCCCACCTCGCAAGACTGTGCGGCTCGTCAGGTTAACATACTGGAGGCCAGTGGCGGAAATAGCAGTTGAGAGGAAATAGAAGCTTCGCTTACCTTGTAGCTCTCCGACCACCCTCCATCTTCCCTCTGTTTCGAGATGAGGAAATCGCAAGCTCTCTTGGAGTGCGAGCTGTTCTCGTAGTGTTCCCCTACGCTGTGGAAGCTTTCCAGGGCGAACATCGTGGCGTAGGTAAAGCAGATGGCCCAATTTCCGTAGAACGAGCCGTCCGGTCGCTGGTACGACTTAATCCACTTGAGGGACCGCCCAATGAAGGCTTCGATCTCCTTCGCCCTGTACTGGGGCCAATACTCCCCGAAGAGCTTCAGTGCTGTTACGACAGCCGTCGTGCACTCCACGTAGTCGTACTCGATCATGATGTTCTCGAAGACCTCGGCGGCGTTGAGCATCTCCATCAGCGGGCTGCCGCGGGTGGGCTCATACGAGGAGCAGGCGCCCGACTTGTTCTGGTAGGTGAGGAGGGTGTCGACGGCATCGAAGAGCCGCTGGTCGTCTAATAGCTGTGGATACCCCGGCGTCTTCTGCAGAAGGATCACCGATTTCAGTGCCTCCGCGATGCAATCGCATACGGCGTAGCCTTGGTCCCTCGTGCTGAAAGCCCACGCTCCCTTGCGCTGCTGGCGGTAGCAGATATCCTGGTCTTTGCAGTTCTCGCGTATCTGCTGGTCGTCCAGAAACTCCAGCGCCTTCGTCAGCATCGGCCGCCAGCGCGGGTCCCGCTCGAGCCCGGCGTCGACGACAGCCTGGATCAAGAACGCGGTATCCCAGCACTGTACTCCGTTCGTGCCGTTACAGAGCAGACCCTCCGAATTGACCCAGAGGGCATCTTCAAGACGCTCGAGATGCCTCCGCACGGTGTACGAACCAGGCCCATCACGAATGTAGCATACGATCGTATTCATCGGGCAATTGACTGGAGCAAGATCGGCGAAATCGGTATTAGCATCTTCCATATCGATCAGCTTGCTGACCCAATCCTCAGCCTTGTCTGCGAGTCCCTTTGTCCGGCAGTAAGGGTTCCAAATCTTGACGAAGAACCAGTTCAGCGTGTTCAGCAACCAGGACTTCGGGTGGTAGTTGTCCCTAGGACAGATGGTGTTCCGGTTGCCGGCCCAGTCTATCTTTTCCCAGGGCTCGACGAAAAGCTCCTTTCGCAGAGAGCGGATCACGTCCGTCTCCTCGCACGTCCATTTCTTCGACCATATGTAACCCATGGGCAGGAACACTTGTCGCATGTGGATCCACCATCTCCAGGGGGCAAAAGGTACCCAATCCGGCAGCAGCCATGTCTCAGGGGGCACGGGGTTGACGATATCCCAATTGCAGATGCCCAGCAGACTGAGCCAGAACTTGGTCCAGTGAGGGCCATGCGTAGCGCCACCGAGCTTGTGGAGCGTGCCTCGCGCCTTGACCATTACGGGGTGTTCGGGATCCACGCCGACGAGCCGCAAGACGGTGTAGTTCATCGAAGTCCCGAAGACTGTGCTCTCGCCCTCGATGTGCAATCCCCAGCCTCCATCCTCGGGGTGTGCCCGCGCAAACAGGTAGTTCTTGATCTCGGTCGCGACATACCACGGAATCGGCGTCTTGGTCGCATACCAGGTGAAGACTATGCCGGGCAACAGGAACATGGGACCACCGTATTCGCAGCCCCACTGTCCCGAGGGGAGTTGGAGCTTCTCGAAGAAGGTGAGACCATTGGCGACGGCGTCGAGGGGTTTCTTTGCTTTCGGTAGATCGGGTTGTCCCTTTTGACGTCGAATTAGACCAGACGTACTTCAGTAGGGGATTTCGGACGAAAGGGGGAAAGGGGCATATCGCAGTGTTACCGTATCTAGGCCAAGATAATACTTGTCGGCGATGCTCTGCGGCCACTTCTCCTCAGCTTCATCGTCTTCCAGGTAATGCCACGTGTGCCGTCCCTTCTCATCTAGCATGCGCCATCGTGTGCGATCGGTCTTGTCCTCAAGCTTCGGTCGCTTCGTTTCGGTGCTGCTGAAGTTGTCTCCGCTAGCTCGCTTCCTCGCTGCGCCATTGCCATTGGGCTGTGCGAAGCCATTGGCCTTCGCCGTAACCCCAGAACGCGTCGTGACCATTCCTATTAAAAGTTACGAAAAGGTTTTGCAATGTCGAACGAAAATTGAGTTGAATAGTCAAGGTGGCAGAAAATGCACTCGTGAAATGTGTGCAGAGATGGGGAGCTAATGTTTCCGCGGTCAACAGATTGAAAGTGGCCCGACGCCAAGCATCGTAGCGCATTTTTCCCTGGGGGTTAGTGTGGTTAGCAGCCCCGCAAACCTCTACTCTTGGTACGATGATAACCCAATAATATGGAATCGTCCCCTGGAAAATCCACGCCGGCAGCATGTGGAGTAACGGGCTTGGCAGTCTAGACGGTGCTCGTCGGATCCCGAAGAGTTCCGCCAGTCCGACTACATGTCGCATCCATAGTAAGAAAGTATGTTTCTGTAACCGAGGCTTGAAGATATTAACGTTAACTTCAAATGTCTTCTCTAAAAACAAGGGCAAAACCTCTCAATAATGACTATCGCAAACAATGTCTCTTTTGTCCAGACATTAAAGGGATCCAGCACTTCGTGTTTGCCAATACTTACTACAATTGAAAAAGGGGGGGCTACTAACTTTGTTGTGGCATAGCTAAATATTCACTTCTGGACTTAGACTGACAATTAAGATATGAACATATATTAAGAGGCATTGCAACGGTCCTCTCTCCCCAGATATGTAGTATCTCTAATCATACCATTATTATAATTTCGAGATTGGCTTAGTTATTAGTGTGTGATATCAATTTGCTACCATACGATAGGTGACTCCTATCACCCGACAGCCTCTTCTATGCCTCATGCCATACCAGCTTCATTTATACCCAGTTGAGAAGTTATCCTGATAGGCTACCTGTGGATCTGTCGCCGAGAATTACGCTCAAAGCCGGCGGCAGCCACGGAATCTGCATACTATAATTGCATTTCAACTTGAAAGATTATGAGATATTTCTCGCACTTACCAATTCCACTTCCATACATACTTGGTGCAGTATAACTCAGTCGCCTGTAAATGATCGTTTCCGCCCGATCCCATAGACCTCTTGCCTCTTCCGTATGGGTCTTCTAGGTATCGCCCACCTTCCTGTCAGCACCCCAACACTTTGAGTCCTTTACAACTATCAATACATTCCTTCCTTTCGCTATCATACCAACAGTTTGAATCTTTTGCACCCATTTCATTGCAGAGTGGCTTGTGGCCACTTCACTTGCCAATGGCTTCTCACTGCGCCGCCTCCAGCCACAGAGTGTCGCCAGCGAAGGAAATGAGTACGGCGGCGCCGATTACCCAGTCGCAATCCGATTATATCGGGTATTGGGCCTATTCATAAAAGATGCTAGACCATCGATTACCGTACCGCGTACTGTCCTTAGCGCCTTAAAAGAAATGATACCACCGCGGAAAGGGGACTAAGCAGTTTCTTGCTTATATGCAGGCCGGTAGATTCTAGGCACGATCATATTATCGATGTCATGAGATCCGTCCGGGCCGGCTTGCAACCACCACGAACGCTTCAGCCCACTTCAGCAACATCCCTTGGAGATAATACCGACATACAAGACATTTTTAGCTCGTTAGCACTGGGGGAGGTGTCGGAGAGCTTTCTGTCACGGACCACTCAGACGTTATCGCCAGCGCCCTCCCCAAGCCAGAAAGTTTCTGCCAAGCTCCCTGATGACTTTCAAGAGGCGGGGTTTAGCTTTATCAAGCTTATTCAGGATCTCATCACGACGGCCTCGCTTGTGGGAAAGGTGCGGGCAGACATTGCATTCGGCTTGGTAGCACCTGACCAGCACGGCAGAAAAGTTCGCGGGGGTGGGGGAGCTGTTCTAGGCACCATAATGGTAGGGACCTAGGTAGACTACGTTAATGAATAAGGAAAATCATGAACCCAAACGGCTACTGTCTTCTCGTCCATAATAGACTCGCTAACAAGGATAACATGGAGCGAGATGGAAGTAGATTAAGTTTATTTTTTATTTTTTTTATTTTTGGTTTCCAGGTATACGGGCAAACTTTGAAGCAGCATAGATGCTATATACACCGAGGTCGTTCTTTCCGTAATTGCTCGTTAGAAGATAAAGGCGGAAGCGCCACGGCCACAAAGGTTGCTGCTGCCAATTTGGTAAACACTTAACATCATTGTACGTTTAAAAACGTCTAGACGGGTAGTTGGTTGTGCTGGCTGCTGCCTAGTGCATATAAGCCCCAGTATCAGGTTGGTTCCCTCACAGACTAACTCGATGTCATCCACTCTTGGACCATATTGCACTTCCGCATAATCCTACGCAATTAAGACTATTACCGACGAAGCACAAGAAAGTATTGATTAAGTAAGATGTGAACACCTTCACAACATAACCCATCGTCTACCCATTGTCCGTGGGATCCCAAGTTATAATGGACAGGCAACTCTCATCTGACGAGGCCTCCAACGTCGAGCTCCCTACACCTCCAAGTATGTTTCGATACGAGACAAGCAGTAGTATTTCCTTAGTCACCATGGGTGACGATCAGCCATCTTCTACAGCTACAGTCATATCCAAGATTGAGAACATGCTTGAATACGTTATCGATGCTCTTGCACAGAACCGAGTGTTGGCGCTACCCCTACGTACTCGTCCGTCTGGAACAGAAAGGCTCATCCGCTTCCCGAGCACAAACGCTGCTGAGGTGAAGAGATTCAGTATGCCCCTATTCTTTTCGCTTTACAGTATTCTTAACCATGCCACTGCTCACCATCTGTAATGCTTTTCTCAGCTTGCCTCCTTAAGATTCTTCATATGTCCCATGAAGCGCTCATATCTGGCACTGTGATTACGAAGAGGTCTGTTACCCATTTCCGATTTCCGATTCCCCGGCATCCTATTCAAGTACAAGTTGGCTAATAGCGTCTAGGAACATTTACTACCAGAATCCGGAGCTCTTCGGCAATCAGTCATATGTTGACAAGTTAGTCGACGACATCGCCTTTTCATTCGGTGTTAGGAGGAATGACCTCAACATTGTTCGTATCTGTTTCATCCCACTTTTCGAGTTATTACTAAGAGGGTTGACAGATAGCTGCATTCAAAGGTATCATCGTAGGAGACGTCCGAGTCACATTAGAGGACGGATCTGTACTTGATTTCAGCCTTGATGACAATGTCAGTCCTTTCACAGAACCATGTATACCGAGGCAGCTCACAGAACTTTGGATCAGGGCACCGCCATCCCCCGGGCGGACTCGATTCGTCAACTCGACATCGGACTAACGAGGTGGATTCTTATAATCGAGAAGGAGGTACATAACCTGCCCTTAATATCCGTTCGTGATCTGCCCCTGATTATGTATGCATAGGCGACATTTCGCTCACTAGCCACATCTCGAAACTTCACGATGCCAGCAGCCGGCCAAGGTGTCATCGTCACAGTGAGATTATTATTCCCCCTGCACTGTGGGGACGTCTCGGACGCACATCTCTCATGCTTTACGCAGGCTAAGGGGTATCCGGACTTGGCAACGCGTCGATTCCTCCACCTCATGCATTCATCATTTCCACATGTTCCCTTTCATGCGCTTGTAGACTTCGATCCGGATGGCATTGCCATCATGCGCACTTACAAGCTTGGCAGCCGTAGTCTCAGTCACGAAGGATGCACAACTGTGCCTACTCTCTCCTGGCTCGGTCTTAGAAGCAGCGATATCCTCAGTCACCCTGATCCGGCTCCGCTAACTGATATCACTTCGCCAAGTCAAGATTCGGAGGTTCTTCCAATGTCTAGCCAGGGACCGTTTTCGGGCGGGCAGTTGAGAGACTGCTCCGACTCTTGTCCGTTTCCTGAACCCGCAGAGAGTCTTATGCCGCTCACACTCACTGATCGACGAAAGGCGGCAAGGCTCATCGCTAATGTTGTCGACGATCGCAACCGGAACTGCGATGATGGAGAGTTGATACACGAATTGCAGGTTATGCTGCTACTAAATATGAAAGCAGAGATCCAAACGGTGGATGACGTAGGCTGCATAGCCCACTGGCTAAATGACCGTTTGCTGGGCGATTAAGGCCCATTCAACTTCCGAGGCGCATATATGCTTTGACATTGATACCAGGTATGGCGGAGCATGTTGCAAAGCCTTCAATATATTGCACTTTTCATGACGGTTAACTACACTGGCCGTAACTGACGAGTTCGAGAGCGCTCAAACTAGGGTAGTCACGTGATGGTTCTAAACCCGACATCAAGGTTCCACCCAATCAATGGTTTTTTGCTGTAATGGATGCCTCATCTTCCCCCCCACGCGCCAAGTAACTCAGAATAAAAGAAAAGAGAAAGGAAAATAAGCTTTCCTAGCGATTTAGCAGGGACAAAGTTTGAGGGGTAATCCGCCTCTGGAACAAAATCGAGTTCGTCCGTTTGCTTTCGCTGGTTATAAAGGACGAACCCTCGAAATTTTCATTCCGGCCAGCGCCCGCTTGGGGAAAAAAGCCGGATCTCCGCAGGTGTGCCCCACAGTAAAAAAAAGGGATAAGGAAAATTGCAAGGGGGTCATATCGAAGATGGCGCCGAACCTCTCGGAGGACGAGATCGATGATCTCATCTATCTCGCGCGTGCGGGCGATGATGCGGAGCTCGCATGGATGCTGAAGGAGCTCGCGGCGCGCGAGGGGGTCACGGAGGAGGAGGTCTTGGAGGCCGCGAGGGACGACGGCCAGGCCACGTGCTTGCATATGGCTGCCGCAAATGGGCATTCAAGTAAGTGGATTCCGCCGGCGTATTGGTCTCTGTTCGAGCAGTGGCACGGCTGGGGCATGGAGGCTTTGCAGGGCGCATCTCAACCGGCCGTGGGCGTGATAAGCTGAGACGGGGCTGCGCAGGTGTCATACCACGCAAGTCATGTGTTAGGCCTGCTGCATCCTACATGTCTACCTGATTTCAGCGCGCGGAGTGAACACCATACTAACCCGAGCTCCAGAAACCGTGACCTTCATTCTATCACTCCTGCCCATAAAGACCCTATCATCATCAAAACCATCATTAGCACAACCCCCCTCAAACCACTCCGATTCCGTTACCAACGCCGAGTCAGAGTCACAACAACAGCAACAATCACAACCACCATCATCACCAGCAAAATCACCGTCATCCTCAGAGGAGAAGACGCCCTACATCGACGCCAAGAACGCTTTCGGCAACACGGCCCTGCACTGGGCGTGCCTCGGCGGCCACCTTGACGTCGTCAGGTTGCTGTTGTCACGCGGCGCCTCGCCTGCCGCCACCAATGACAAAGACCAGATCCCCCTGGACCTCGCCGCCTTCAATGGCCACATGCGCGTCGTCGACCATTTCCTGGCGCAGAGCCGGGACCTCGAGGGCGACAACGCGAGAAACGGCGGCGAAGGCTTGGCGGCCGGCACCAAGGATGTCGAGATTGACGAGGACGACGAGGGAGGGGAAGAGGAAAAGGTGTCGGGTGGTGGCGGGACGTAGGCTGATTGATGCAAGGCGTGGATGCCTAGCTAAGTAGGCAGAATTGACTCCTGCATGCGGTCTTTCGACTTCGTATGGGATATGTCGGCAGCCAACGGTAGAGTTCTAGGATCTCGCATCAGATGCTCCACACCTCCCAACACCTTTTCCCGGCTGTGTATGCGCGTGAAAGGTAGCCGCTGGCCGGAAAAGATATGTAGAGTGCGGGCATAAAACCAGAGTCGCAGCGCTCCAAAGTCTCGTGCGAGGGCTTTAGTAGATATCTGGGATCTATGCCAAGATTCCGAGTGGAAGTCGTGTTGTCTCGGATCAGCTTGGTTGTCCGGGTGCGCCTAGATAGCACTGCCAGAAATCCAGGGTACATTCCGGGAACACGTTCATAGGTACTCATGGAATTGAGATTGCAATACTGCTTCGAAAAAGCTGCGAGACGAGATTGTAGCTTGCTACTTCATAAAACCAAACATTCGCCAGAAGAAGATTGTCCCCTTAAGGCCCCCCGGTCGTCTCCCTTTGACATTTAACGAAGCTGCTATCTATTTTCTCAGAGCCCAGAATCGCTCCTAGCAGCTGCGATGCTGACAGCAGGTCTGGAACAGGGTTCCTAGATTCGATTATATGACCTTGATATCCGCAGTTTGTCATATGGTTTTAGTATTGTCTGGAGATGGATCACTTCAGGGAGCGCAATGTGACGCCACTTGGAGTTTCCCCATACTTTTTGCCTATTGTTCTATCTCAAGGACATCGAAACGAACGAAGCTCGAAGGAGGATCTTGATTCTATAATGCAAATATGGTGGTATTGAAATGTGGTGTCTCCTTTGGACTCCTGAATTTAGCCCAGCCAAAACTTCGGATATTCTCCCTTGCATAGTCAGGCTGCCAGAGTTAGTTCCATGTAATTTCGCCAAAGCTCGATGGTTAAATCTTAATGGTTTCGGGGTTCATGGACGTTTCTATCGTAGCCCTCCAGGTCTGGTCTGGGAGCCGAATTCCCACCTCCCCTAGTGCAATCAATCCTTCCATGTCTCTCTAACAGCTACTCCATGTAATTCGAACTCCCTGAGGTTCCACCAAGCTTCGTGAATGTCCTGATCAGGGAGCCAAGCGATATGCACGATCACACCGCGACGCTGGTCCTCTCCACGAGGTGCTATCGCGAAACATTAGATTACAGGTCACGAAGCCGCCACATAAAGAAAGGCCTTCAGGGGGTGTACTCACAGGCATCAGGATGTCGTTTGCCCCTCCAATTGTTTCTTCTCCACATGCCGGGAGCGAAGGCATCGTCGCACTTGCCTGGAGCTTGCGTGAGGGCCAACAGTCCAATTAGAGTCGCCATGTCGCCCCCGAGCCCACGGGATGCCTGTTTGATCTGGGGGTGGAGGTACGACTCCGAGATTATGGTAGGGACCCAGCTCGGATTGAACGCCGCGACGCATAGCTCGGCTTCATCGCCAACTGAGATGCGGCTCACTCCACTGTCGTGCTCAAACCTCATCCTGAACCATAACTCGTTGTCCCTCTCACTGTACCAATCTGTATATTCATACACGGTCCAGTCAGTTGGATCGATATCCGGCTCCTCTAGCCCTTTGAAACTGCTACTGCCGCCGATATCAACACCGCCGTGATTACTTTCGCCTTTCAATTCGTCAACTCCCTCCCACTCTTCGTCAACTTGATAATCGCCATTCTCCTCCTCGTTCATCGGGTCCACTGACGCATCTCTCAGACTGATTACAGTCGGCAAGAACGGTCCACAGTCGAAGACGGTTCGCGCCGTATGGGGAGGGCATGGCTCGTAGGTGGGGTACGGGCAGCCGTTCTCGTCTAGGGCTGCGAAGTTCCACTTCACGATCCCGCCCGGTTGGCCCGGGCTGGGCCGGAACCAATCGTATTCCGGGGCGCGGGTGGCGGTACCGTTCTTGTACCTGAAGACATCGCCGACCCCCCCGCCGCTGCCGAAGCCCCTCCAGGTCTTCGGCGGCCGGAGGGTCCCCCACATATCGGCCTCGGGCCGGAGCTTGTTGACGAGCTCGTCCTCGAACACCTCCGCTTCGAGGACCACGAACAGGAACTCCACGTTTGGACGGCATGAGGACCCGGATGGCATATAGTATGCGCCAGGCCCAGGCCTGCCCGCGGGAGGCTTGAGCGCCGGGCCTTCATCTCGCGTTGGACTCCGGCGTAGGCTACGGAGAAAGTAACTAAAAGAATTCTAAACGCAGATGTAAGCCCTGCATCATGAATGATTCAAGCCCACTCACCACGTCGGCCATTGTTTCTGCGTTCTACGCGAAAGTCTGCGATCTGCTACGGAGTCGGCGGTCTATGATAGATTTCGCGCGATGAGAATCTTTCCATAAAGCCCTGGCCGAAATTCTCCGCCACAGCCACGCCGTTACGGCCACGAGAACGGTCATGCGTAGCACAGCACAGCAGTGATGAATTGTTTAGTGCGGGGTAGAGGCAAAAGCTTTCGTGGGAAGTAAATATCGCAGCCGCTTTTCGGGTACCAACATGAACATATGCGCTCAGTCTGCGGGTTCGCAGACGAGCACGCCCAATCATTTGGGAGTGAGCGGATGTGAATATTCACTCGTCGTCATGTGTGAATTTAGATGTATCTGTAAGACAGTGCAGGGAGTTCGTATTGAGTGACTTGGGCACGGAGGCTATAACCTCCCCCTGTCCATATTCGTGACCGTCACGGTGACTACCGGGAATGAAGGTTGGAATTCTGGGAATAGGAAAAGCATACCAATGGTTTCCCTAGCTTACCTGAAAGCCGTCGGGAAAATGAACTTCGGCTATAGTGACCATTGGCGAATAAGCGGAATGGGTGAAGGCCATCTTCAGGCAGAAGATACTAGGTCCTAGTTCTATCTTCTAAGAACAATACACATCCTCGGCTCACAAACGCCAAATAGTCAATCAGGTTTCGGTCACGAATAGTCAAAAGTGACAGGAGCAAATTTTGTATGAAACACTCGGTCCCTTTAAGAATAGCCGCTTGAGACAAGGTGAAGAAGTAGAAACCGGACCATTATTGGAACCACTTTAATTCTTTAAGAGCCAACAAGGAGCATTGTTCTTAACCTCATTTTGAACCCAGTACATCTGACATTCGCATATCCCTCATCCCTCTTCCACTGCGACGCCGTATTGTTCGAACGCTTGAAGGTTTGTCCAAGCATGGTCGGGGTTCTGCGTTGGGTCAAGAGCGACATGGACTAGCACGCCTCGGGGAGGGCCGCTTTGAGCTGTGCTGCGGTTAATGGCCACTCATAGGATATATGGAGTTATTATGTACATACGAATACCAGCCTCTCGTCGGCCAGTCCACCGGTGGTTGTTCCAATGGCGGAAGGCGCGGCTTGCGTACCCCGGCCTTTGCGTAAGAGCCATGAGACCGAGGACGAGACCAAGTTCACCTCCGAGACCTTCTGATTGCGGAGCATTTTCCATGTGGTTTTTGTAGATTGTGTGGACGAGTGTCCCCAGCCAGCTAGGATGCGACCCAGCCACCACCTTATGTGGACCGCTGGCGGCTCTCGACACACCCCCATCGTGAGAGAAATGGAGCGCCCAATACCGGAAGCTCGGGTCTGTGAGGGCATTAACGGTTGCGTCTCCGTTAGCGAAGATGCAAGGGAGAAAGGGGCCGCAGTCGAAGAGAGTACATGTCTGATACTCGCCCAGTTCCCTGTAGGCCGTTACGGGCGTTACATTGTCTTGTCCAATCTCCTCACTCCTGTAAGTGATTCTTCCTGGTAGGTTTGTGTCCCGCCGGTCCCAATACATAATACCACTGACATTGTGGATGCCGCCATTAGAGTATCTGAAGACTGTGCCTGCAGTCTCGCCTCCGACTGAGTTAGGGGACGTCGATGGGATAGGAGTGCCCCATTGATCCGCGTCCAGGGGGCCGGTAATAGTAAGCTCGTTTACAACGAAGTAAAAGCTAAGGTCGGTGTCGCTTGATCCAATAGCTTCGGCCGATATCCTTTTCGGGCGGTGCTTGGATGACGAGCTTCTGTGGTGGCGCGATTTGGACTTAGACGATAAGCTTCCATAAGGTCCGACTTTCATGAGATATCACTTACCGACATTGGTGCGCTGCGCATCCGGGCTCTGGACTCGGGAAGTTTCAAACGTCTAAGCCAAATTCCCTTTCTTCAACTGTCGGCTACGACCGCATTTTAACTACCGGGAACTAGCGTGTCACGCAGCTCAGTGTCTTCCTAGAAGCTCATGATACAGCAGTCCAACATCCGAGCCTAACTCAAAAAGAGAAAAGTGCAACGGCTAGGTATGGTCCTTCCCGATCTTGAGCTCCTCCTCAGGCTACTTGGGATTGGTGTGCCTCTCAGTCCACCCTCGTCTACGCAGATGTATCTGTTTGGTGGTCTAGCTTCCCCTAGCGAGTATAGAGGTCAAGTGACTTCTGGGGCGAAGCAGTCCCATGGCACTGGTATAACTGTAGCGCCACTGGGTTGTCCATTCAGGCAATGCCGAGCTTTCCGCGTCGCATCGACATTGTGACAGGGTGACAATAACTTCTAGTTGGCGCGATAACAAGGGAAATTGTGTTGATATGGTCTCTACCATAGGTTTGCGAGAGCATAGGCATTTCGTCATCCTTTCAGGTGGTCCCCAGTAACGGCCTTGGAGTTGAGGTAAGCTGACATGTCCAAGTTCGGCGGAGTGTAGCAACCCGAAACTCTCGGCCCCAGGAATTATCGGGCCGTATCGTGGCCCGCCCTTTGGAGGAGGCCACCCTGTCATTGGGTGTCCGCCGCATTCTTCACGGATGTATGACGTGGGTCACGGCCCAACTGGCAGCTTGTTGGGTTTGTTGATACAACCAGCAGGCAGTGTAGTGGATTATTGGTTGGATAACAGACTGCATTATCACGGCCCTGTAGCTGAGGATGACGGGCCGGCCCTACCCGGTGTATCCTATCCGGTCAGTCGGTTGCTCGTCAGGGATAGACATTGCGATGTGAAGACACTTTGCCGGACCAACCGACGTTTGTTACTGAGATGTCCCGGGATATAGGCTCCAACGTCGTAGCCGAGTCATCGCCAATCAGTCAGCTTTTAGATAGAGATTCGCAGCGCTAAGAAGAGACGCCACGACCTTCAGCCAGCTCACGAGGCCAAAGGCCTTTGTTTCCGCTAAATAAATCGCTCCGATATTCGCCCGTACTAGCAGACCAGCTTCCTGATTCAGCGGGCAATTTCAGCAGTGCTGGACCTGGGAACCGGACACTATCGGGCCTCAAGAGTAGGGTTAACTGCGTATAAAAGACTTGCGGCTTCGGTTGGCCGTTGCTGATCTGGTGGGGGTTGTTCAGCGTGGCCCAACAGAAAAGCGGTCTGGACGTTCCCGGAACCCCAAGAGGGCGGCAGAGCTGTAATTGGTAGAACTGACGCCCCCATCGTACGTTGCTGGCATGAGTGAGAAGATGGCAGCGGCTAACTCGCCTCCGGTAACTTTGGGACAAGGCAAAAAATTGGAAACAACGAAATCGGAGAACTCTCCCGGCTTCTTTATATATATAACTTTCCAGCATCTAAATGGCGGATTACATCGCTTGCGGACCTTTCGTAGAACGTGTAGAGCCCGAGCTGAGACCTTTGCACAGCGCTGTAGATGTGATTGAGGGGGAAGGCACTAGAATAGTACTTGTTCATTGGCCAAAAGCTCGTTTTAGCAGTTAACCCTTCTGCAGCTCCTTGCCCACTGTTGGCCCAGGATGACCAGTCTGCATGTTGTGCAACTGATTACGCAACGCAGCGAATGCTACGCCCGCAATATGCACACGAGGGATTCGGCACAAATCCCATGATGGGAGAGGCATTTGTCCCCTATTTAAAGCCAAAGGGCTCACACGGCTCTCCAGGGGGTGGAAATAAATCTCTTTACGTTAGAAACTTGATACTCCAGACTTTTCGTCAGTTATAAAGATTATCAAGCCAATGCCAAAGCCTGATGGCTGGGGTAGGATTAGAGTACCTGACCTGAAGCTAAGACTAAGTAGAAAGAGGAAGCCTAAGGGTGGAAGATCGAGGTTAAATGAGTCGGGTCGATACTCTGCTCGGAGTACGAAAGGCTCTCAGCTTACTGACAGCTTCGTATGTAAAGATTGATGTGCGACGTCATTCGGGATTGAAGCAAATTCTTGAGCTAATAATGCACAAAATTCACAACCGGCAGAACGGACAAGTTGCCAGTGCGTCAGACCAGATATTGCCCAACTGGGGGCTAACAGGAAGGCATACTCAAATGGAAAGTCATGTTTTCAACTACGTATGTGAGTAGTAGTGAGAACTAGCCCAAGCAACATGGGTATTGAGATATATAGGGGCTGGTAATTCTAGTGATATGAAGTGGAGTATATCCATGGGCTGTAGAGGTGACGTTGAATTTAGCATCATTCTAGTGTCTAACTCATTCCGCATGCGGCTACACTCAAATGGATAAATCCCCACCTTTTCTCGATTTACCACATAGGCTAGGTTCCCAAATTTGTTTTTGCGCTGTATATCGGCAACGAGCCAGGTCATAAAAGAGAAACTCAGGCTCCTATTGGCGAGGACAACTTTGGCCTCAAGGCATGCAAGGCGAACTACCATGAGTCCAGCTATTGTCCGTCCAGGCTGCATTCTAGTGTTAAAGAAGATACGTCAGTTTCTCCAGCATATAGATGGCCGAAAGGTGAAGAGTGCGCATAATCGGTTCTTGCTCGTAGATAGCTGCACTTTTCGGGATCTCTCTAACGATAAGTCTAATCCTGATCTCCAGTACGTCAGGAAACATAGAGGATTAGACCGTTGGTGCCGAGACAAGCCCGCCTGGGTTCAAGGTACCACAACACTACCGCCATGCTGAGCTAGGCGTAATTAAGTTCCTCGAGTATATCCAATTCACGGTTGTATCCTCCGAGAACAAGCCGTCTCGGATTACATATCATATACATGATATAATGAACACTGGGTATTCAATAATCCTCCAGGAGAGCTAACCATTGCGCGTTTGGATTTCGCTGCTCTTTTGTCTAAAGTGGAGCCGTCATAGGTACCACTGAACAAGGATAAAGGAGCTAACCTATGGTACCCGACATAGTACCAACAGCGATTTAGTGCTTTTTCTGATGCTATGAGCAGAGTAAACATAGTGTCCTTGGGTCATTATAACATGTCCACTAATTTCAAACACTGAAGGAACTCCACCCCGCGACCGGTACTGGGTAAACAACGCTGCAAATTAACAAACGTGGCGGAGTTTGAATGATCTTATAAACCAATCAAAAAGTTGTATTTTCACAAGTGTATTTAATCTAACACATACTTCAAGCACTAATTAAATTTGTCTCTTTCGTATATATGCAACGCCTGCGGTGGTTCGCCGACAATAGACTCGCTTGGTCATATGATACGTCCGATTCCTGGGTAATGTTCAAACTGTCGGCAGCGGGCACCATTATTATAACACTGTGTTGATGCAAGTTATGCGCACGTTCATGGAAGATAATGCGATGATATTTATACAAGAGGCTCTGGGCCCCGGGCTTTATGGTAGCTTTTACGATCTGGCTTCAACACATTCATTTCTACGTTTAGATACATTTTTCCGTTTACAGTATCCAACCGGCTCAGGTGTATGGCTGCTACAAGAAGGTATCTCGTTACCGTTACTGGTTACCTATATAGGTTGGTAATATGTATGACTAGAGTAAGCAGGCAATTGGGTTGCCCAAAAATGGCTAAGGGTAACTAACACATTACCTTACATGTAATTGATTAGTCATCAGTGTCACCGTACGTACCCTTCTCTATAGCTTTACACATTTTAGTTCATGGATATTCTCATGCCACCATATATTTCATTGTAAATTTCCATTACCATGGCCATTCGTAGAGCTTTGTATCATCCTGACGCTGGACAGTAAAATGGCCCGGATAACTGTACTGCGAAGTCACCAGGCAGTGCCGGCCCTTGGCAGCTGATGATCTCACCTTGCAGCCCGACATGGATTGATTTTCCACCGCCGAATCTCAATCTATCGAAATCACAATCCCCGTATCTAAAAATCCATACAAGAAATCGATATGTCGGAGTCGAACTTTTCCGCGCAGTCGCGAGCATTTCTTGATTGGTTCAAGGCCTGGCCTGGGACAACGTTTCATGACAGCATCAAGATAGAAGATCTCCGTGGGCGAGGAGCTGGCAGGGGAATTGGTGGGGTCTTTCACAATTTTCCCCATCTGCGCATCAATACCAGCCGCAGAACAAGAACTTTCGCTGATTGCATGAGTATAGTGGCCACGGCGGATATACCAGAAGACACTGTGCTCTTCACAATCCCGAGGAAGGCGATCATCAGCGTCGAGTCCTCCGACCTCTCGAAGAGGATACCGGAAGTGTTTGAGGACTCGACGACAGCGCTGGAGAATGCCAACAATGAGGCCGACGAGGAGGGCGGCGAGGCGAGCGTCACGCCGGACTCGTGGGTCTCGCTCATTCTGGTCATGATCTACGAGCATCTCCAGGGAGAGAAGTCCCCTTGGAAGCCTTACCTCGATGTGCTGCCCAGGACGTTTGACACGCCGATGTTCTGGTCTGAGAATGAGCTGAGCGAACTACAGGCCAGCGCGATCACGTCCAAGATCGGCAAGGACGAGGCAGAGAACATGTTCCGTGCCAAGATTCTCCCGGTGATCCAGTCTCACGCCGATGTTTTCTATCCCGAAGGAGCTGCAACGTTCGATGAGGCTGATCTCATAGAGCTGTGCCACCGTATGGGGAGTACCATCATGGCGTATGCCTTTGACCTCGAGAACGATGAGGAGAAAGGCGATTCGGAAAACGAAGATTCGTGGGTTGAAGATAGAGAAGGAAAGTTGACGATGGGAATGGTCCCCATGGCAGACATACTTAACGCCGATGCCGAGTTTAACGTGGGCTCCGCCAGTGTCATGTCCCCCTAAGAACTCAGGGCACATACTGACGCTCAACAGGCTCATGTGAACCACGGCGAGGATGCGCTGACGGTAACATCCTTGCGGCCAATCGCGGCCGGGAACGAAGTGCTCAATTACTACGGTCCATTAGGCAATGGGGAGCTTCTCCGGCGGTACGGTTACGTGACAGACAAGCATGCCCGTTATGATGTGGTAGAGATACCCTGGGATCTAGTAGTCCCGGTACTGAAGGATACGCTCAAGCTCGATGAAGTCACATGGGGTAAAGTGGTAAGGAGACATGCAGCTTCCAATTCTCGGTGAGAGTCTAAGCAGGCTAACGCCCCTCAGTTGAACCAATTTGATCCTGAAGAGATCGAGGAGACTTTTGTCGTGGAACGGGATCTGGACGAGCCGGACTCCACGGGTCAGCTCCACGGGGAATTGAAACTTACCAGGCTCCCGGAAGATCTACAAGAGCAGCTCAGCGCGTTCCTGAAGGCGGCTCGGAAGGTCAGCCCGGTGGCGGTACCGGATAAACAGAAGCGGGACCAGATCATATTGACGGTCATTCAGCGCGTATGCGAGCTGCGGATGTCCCAGTACCCCACGAGCTGTGCCTACGATCTCGACTTGCTATCACAGAACCGGGTTGCGGGTCGGCAGAAGATGGCTGTTGCCGTTCGTCGGGGCGAGAAGGTCCTGCTCAAAGAAGTAGCCGACCTTGCCAAGATGAAGCTCGAGGAGATGGAGCGGAACGCCGACGGGACTGAACGGGCAGCAAAGAAGCAGAAGACCGCATAAGATTCGATTCCTCTTCGCTCAGAGTTTCAACAACCGATGCTTTTGGTGCGGAACCGGGTCAAGCCGGGACCATCTTGTTTCCCGAAGCATGTTACTTCCCAAATAGTCTATGTCATCTATACGATGGGGGTGTTTTGAGGGTTTGAACTTGTACTATCCTCACAATATGTACGCAGCCTCAACGCGATTGCTGGTATCATTCAGCACAACTGTTCACCTTAATTGCTCATCTCAAACGACAGCAGGCACTCTCTGCGCGGACTTAAATCCCATTCTCACAACCATTTCACATAATGACACCCTCCCTCTATGCCGTTCTCGGCGTGAATTGTCGGTGAGTTCTCAAGGTATGCGAGGCGTCCCCAATTAAACTTCGCCGTCAACGTTTACCTTCGGATATCTAGGCCGCTATAAACCTATTCCCGGGCATCTGCCCAATTGTGGCCGCAGTCACTGTCTGGAAGGTTTCCCCGCCCAAATCGTCCCATGGTCTCCCACCCACGTAAAAACCGGTCAACCGAGCCCCCGCACTCGAGGGGACGCGCCATCGTAGTGAAAATGATAGCATTGTCCAGCCACTATCTACTCTGCGGATACTATTTCCGATGGGCCATTGACGCGCGTCCTTCTATATGGTGCATACTCCAGGCACCATCACTATTGGACTTGCTGCGTTCCCAGCCACCAGTATCGCCAAAAATTACATTAAACACAGCGACTGGTGATCTAGGCGCGCCAAGCACGCCATTTACGTCGACGATGCCAAATCAACCCATAATAGTAGGTTGCGCCCTATGGTGCACGACCTTCATCGCGGCGGCCATCATGTGAGCCCAATATCCTTCTACAGCTTGTTTTCTGCTGCTGAACATTGCCTAGATTCGCGTATCTGTTGCAATCTCCTTACCTTTATACATTCATAAGCGCACTTAGGGTGCCACCGGAACCTAGGAGAAACACGTTTACATCATGTGGCAGCCCGGGTAGGAACGCGCATGTACACCGGCCACAAGCCGGGCCAGGGGCATCTCAGTGGTAGGCTACTCTCAACTCTCCCATGGCTTATGGTCGCATGCTCACCGCTCACAACAGTCGAATATGCCTCGGCCCTCTCTTTACTGGCGGCAAAGTAACTCCATCGACCATGGCTGGCACCGAAGCAGGTCTCAAGGAGTCACGGTGGAGCGACCGGTCTAGATTGAGACCGAAGAAACACCGGGCCACTACGTCAACCAGGTGGACTTCTGTACCCAATGCAGGCCGCACGCGACCGCGTAATGACGATGCGGTCCTGACGCTGAAGCCGTGCGGCCACTCATTTCACAAGAGGTGTCTCGCGATCTGGCGTACGCAGTGCCGCTACGACTGCCCGGCATGTCTGTACCGCGTTGGCTGTAACTGAGGGCATCGTGAAAGTCGAGTCTGAGGCAAAACGAACCCGACCAGACGCAGAACCCTATCATGTCGGCCTGGTACGGCCATCACAGGGTCACTGTATCCGTCGTGATGAAACTGCTGGTTTGAAGAGGCATGTGCTAGTTACATATCTTCAGCTGGCCAGACTGGAATGGTAAGTGGGCTGCTACATAGCTAGGGGCTCGCTCGCTTTCGATGTTGTCCTTGGCCCTGCGGAGTCCTCCTCAAGCTCTCTTGGCACAATAGCGTGTTGAAAAATAAAGTGAGCAAGTCACCAGAACGTTCTGTGGAGGTCCAGATCTGTGTCGATACGAGTGCTTTCGGGTGTGGAACGTAGAGGATATATCATGATGAGAGAGCTAATCGTCAATGTTCAAGCCAAAGTTGTTGGCGGCAATGGTCGAATTCCATTGGTCAGAAGACCGTCCACAAGGGGAGATACGGACATATGGAGATATGCAAGCCACTACAGTAGGTTTACAGGAAACGTGGGGTTGTAAGCCGCTTAAACAAAAGGTGCTTGGATACGCGGAGTTCCGGCCACTTGCCATAAGCCTGGCGGAAGTCCATGCCAGTCTATTGAGTAAGTACAATGTCCATGGCTGCAGGTGTCTTTTGTATATGTCTACCGGATTGGTGCGATCTTGCCTGAAGGCTAGACAGGAAGGTATATGACCCGTCAGAAACAGATCGATTACTAGTCTAGTTTAGTAGTTACAGGACCTCATACAATAATACCCCTGGGGTTACTGTGTGTAGGACCTTTATCTCCGCCACCGCCCGGCAGAAAGCACGATAAGAGGCTGTGTCGTCCCTGCCCCCATGTCTTTTCCCCCCTCTACAGCATTGTCCCAATCAACCTAATCGATTGGTGATGATCTCACATATGATCCTTTTGCTCTTCGGAATGACCTCATCGCTCAAATGCGCATTTCCGCATTCTCGTAGAAATACCTCCTATGGTGACATCCTAGAGGGGCGGGAAGTTACCACAGTACATGCGTAGGTACCTTACAGATCGCATTCAGGAAACCTATCTTCATACATAATCCGCATCTCCTTACCGAGGACTGCAGGCTATGACCAGTGCTAGAATGCATATCCTGCTATCGTATGCGAGGGTGACAATCCGGATAGGGTTGTATCGGAAATCGCGAGTCGCGGATCGGGGGTTCTTATAAGAAATTGTTGGAAGGAGCTTTAATGGTCGACAACGATGCTGAAAATCTACATACACATGTGGCACTATTTTCTACTGTAAACAGCACGGAGCAAATGTTCCCACTCTCCATGGCAAACCTTATACTGTGATGCCCTCTCCTTTCTGCCATTCGTCATGGCCCGATCGGCCAAGCAATTTCCCTTTGAGACAAGTGTCTGCTTTGTTTGCTACTATTACACTATCACGTAACAAAGAGTCCAAATTGGGGAAAACTACCTATCTCACCTAAGTAATGAATGAACATATCCTTGGTGTCTCGTGATTCGGTTTTCGATCTTTCGACAGCCCAAGGCCTGCCCCTCTCCATGCCATGCCCTTCTATCGACGTAACTTCCTCCCAACGTGATATGAAACCCCTGGTGACGGCTGTTACATACTGGCATGTGCATCTCCCTGCCTCTCCACAGGCTTCGTCGGACATCTACAGTAACCTCTTCTTCGCCACACACTGGGTCGGATGTTCGACTCCTTCGCTCGATCCGCTCATCGAATATTCTGTCCCGCTTCCACCACGCCGGTCGTTTATCTCCGGGATCGTACTACTACATTACGAATATTTCTACCGCACCCCCCCAGCATACCCCCGTCTCTCTTAGGACGATGACCTCTAAGAGGAAGAAGAACATCATGGCACTCCTGTATGAACATAACCCCGTCGAGGAGGAGTCGGATACGGCCGCCTCCAGCCCTGCGCGCAGGAGGTCGATGCGCATCCGAAAGCACGGCGAAGACGAGGGACTCAAGCCTAGAGGCAATCCCCAGATGCGCAGCAGGCCCCTCAGGTCTAACGGCGGCCCTGAAGGCACAGAGAAGCTTAGTCCCGGGTCCATGAGTACGAAATTCAAGTGGGACATGATCGAGGAATCGGGCGGTGTTAATAAGGCCGTGGAGAGTCTACGGAAGATGGAGGATAATCTGCGTAATACCCTCAAACGCCAAAAGAAAGTGGTGGATGAGAGTGTGGTTACCGTGCCGACGAGCGAAGAAATTACGTTCTTTCCGAGGTGCGAAGAGACGGGGGAGTCGGAAATGTTGTCGCCACGGCTGGAAATGAAAGGGCTTGGTAGTATGGAACCCGTACCAATAGTGCCTCCCGGCGGAGACCCGGACGAGGGAGACCCGATTGGCGTACCGGAGGAGAATGACATCAACGAGATGAAACGGCAAGGCGCGCGGCCGCCGCCGGTCAATAGCGACTATTTGCCCTTGCCATGGAAAGGGAGACTAGGTTATGTAAACCACTCTGCCCATGATTCTTAGAATATCTTACGAAACTCGTAGGATGCCATTCTGACACGAGACAGGCTTGCTTAAATACATATCTGCGACAGGCCAACCCGCCAGTCTTCTCCTCGCGGACCTGTAGGATAACATCGATCTTGGAGCACCGCCACCCGCTCCAGGATCCGTCACGGCCTGAACACGCTACCAAGAATCGCCCGGACAAAGACCAGCCGGCAGAGTTGGCGAGGGGTCAGAGATACGTCGAGGAGATTGGACTACAGAACGCCCGTGACGTTATCAAGATGCTCAGGTGGAACGATAAGTACAACATAAAATTCCTACGTCTTAGCTCCGAAATGTTCCCGTTCGCGAGCCATGAGGAGTACGGCTATAAGCTCGAGCCGTTCGCCGCCGAGACGCTTGCCGAGGTGGGCAAGGTCGCGGCAGAGCTCGGCCACAGACTCACCATGCATCCCGGCCAGGTACGACTTAACGTTAGGTGATTAGGGGGCCGGCTGCTAATACGTACGTGCATTAGTACACACAGTTGGGATCCCCCAGACCCGAGGTGATCCGGGCGGCGATCCGCGACCTCGAGTATCACGATGAGCTTCTCACACTATTGCGGCTCCCGGAGAAACAAAATAAAGACGCCGTGATGGTAATTCACATGGGCGGAGTCTACGGGGACAAGCAGGCCACCCTCGACCGGTTCAGGGAAAACTACACGAAGCTCTCCCCTAGCATCAAGGCGCGGCTGGTGCTGGAGAACGACGACGTCGCCTGGTCGGTGCACGACCTGCTGCCCGTCTGCGAGGAGCTGAACATCCCGTTCGTGCTGGACTTCCACCACCACAACATCATCTTCGACGCGGACAAGATCCGCGAGGGCACGAGGGACATCATGGACCTGTTCCCACGCATCAAGGCGACGTGGGACCGGAAGGGGATCACCCAGAAGATGCACTACAGCGAGCCGTGCCCGGAAGCGGTGACGCCACGGCAGCGGCGCAAGCACAGCCCCCGCGTCATGACGCTGCCGCCCTGCCCGCCCGACATGGATCTCATGATCGAGGCCAAAGACAAGGAGCAGGCCGTGCTTAACCTCATGCGCAACTTCAAGCTGCCCGGCTGGGACACGTTCAACGACGTCATCCCCTACGAGCGCGAGGACGAGAACAGGCCGTTGCCGCCGCCCCCGAAGAAGATGCCCGAGAAGATGAAGAAGAAGAAGAAGCTGTCACCGCGTAAGAAGGACGATGACGCGGACGACGGGGAGGAGGTGGACGGCGTCGAGGATGAGGAGCCCAAGCAGCCGACACCTCTACCCGAGGTCCCCGAGTCGGAGCTCGGCATGGGCGGCCCCAACAACAGGGTCTTCTGGCCCGTGGGTATGGAAGAGTGGCTGCGCCCAAAGAAGCGCGAGGTCAAGCGCAAGGGCCCCGGCCCCGTCGTCGACGGCGCCGAGGACCTTAAGGACACGGTCGAGGCCGAGACGAAGCCCGGCCGGAAGAAGCGGAAGAAGGTCGAGGCCGACGAGGGCTCCGAGGAGTAGTCCAGTTGTCTTTCCGTATTGTAAAGTTCCGGGAAGGGGGAAGTTTGGCTGCGGGCAGGGCTTCACTCACCGGCCTTAACCGACCGGCCTCCTCTGGTGTAAAATTCTTGTACATAGCTAGGGATTATATGTTACGATGTAAGTTACTGGGTTGGGCGTTATGCGATATCCCTGGAGGAACGAAGAGATAATGTCAAGAAGAAGTTTCAAGTTCGAGTCGAGTAACACCACCGTCCACTTCCGCCGGAATCATCTACCGGGGGTGCCCCGGGATAAGGGTGAACAACCGTGGCAGCTATTGCTACGTGATTGCCAGCTAGACGAGGCACGGCCCCGCCCGCTTCGACATCTTAGTAAGGTCGCCTGGTTAGGCTTGCCCAACGCGACGATAGACAGTGTATGACCTTAGAAAAAACCACAGAGTAGGCATAAAGAGGGAACAGCAATCACGCTCGGTTGTAGACGGAGAAGAGGATCGGCGACCGTCCTGGACATAGGCAAACAAGCGTACGAAAAGGCAGGCAAGGGATGCGGGACAAGATGGCAATGCTCTGCGGGGGAAGACGTGCTTCCGCCAAGGAAAATGCTATGTTTGGGTCCGATTCCATCGTCCGTTCTTGGACAACCTACATACATAGAGCTAGTAGCTAGCTACGTTAGGAGCCGGACCGCCCAATGAGTCGGGACTAGCGCTCGGAGGAGCGAATATTTGACTGAAGTAGCGCCGGTGGTCTGACTACTTTCTTCCTCGTGTAGCGCGGAGACTTCGACCTGTCTGTCCTATAATCCCCGTTCTCCTTTAAGTGCCATTATCTCGGCATTGCCTGAGATGTAAGGTTTTTTAGATCCCCGGCGTTTTCGAAGATCGGGGAAGTCGGCAGCGGATCGACCCGGGGACTTATCCAGACCTCACTAACACAGCGACTCCGCACGTGATGAACGCCGGGGACCCGTTACTACAAAGGTTCAAGTCTGGGGACGACCCCTAAACCCTTGCCACGTGGTTCGTATGTATGCGTTTCTCATCGACTGCAATTACTGACGATCCGGTTTCATGAAGAGAAAGTACAACTAAAAGCTCCAAAGAGCTGTAACACCCCGCGAAGGTGAATTGGTGCCCCAAAGACAATCTCGGCTTGGTCGCTGCTATAGGAAAGCATGCGCAGCTAATCTGCCCACCAGACCCTCTCCCCCCCAATCCAAGCCCGGGGTAGAATAGCATCCGGGAACGTGCTGCTGCGGTATGTACCATGAGGTCATTCGGGGGTTGTGATGTGTCGAGGACAGACAATTGGGTTGTGCGGTCCCGGCTGGAGGCGGATGAATGGGAATTGGGCTGGACCGCTAAGTTAAAGTAGAATTGAGGTTCAGGTTACACAGACGAACATCAAAATTGACACCATACAGAGTTGCATGTTGCGCATTCCGGGCAAAAAGAAAGCTCGAAAGCCGTCGCTAAACCCTCTCGGTGTTTGGCAGGTCGTGGACAAAAAAATTAACACACCCCCACACTGCTTCAGAGCAGCTTAATCCGATGCAACTACTCGCAAAAACTGTAAAAAGTCAACCAGAAGCTTAAAAGAAGTTTCTGATATTGATTCTTGCTTTATTTGTTAAACTATTAAGTCATGCATATTTTGAACTCGGCACATATAAAATAGCTTACCCACGATACTATCTTATTTTTCTAAGGTGTAAGGTGGTGAGAGTAGGGTGTGACAATTATTTTGTCCATGATCTGTCTGGGTTGTGGAGGTGGGCTCCCTTGACTGGGATGATGATGGGCGGACTGAGCGATGATGTCAGATCAACCCTTATGCGAACAAGGGCCCAGGACTGCATGTGGTAGCGGGCCCTCTGTGTGCAGTGGTGCTAATCGGAGGCATAATGTTTTTATAAGGCATAAGTAAAACTCGCCAAAGATCTAGGCCACTTTCAACATAGATAAAACGACATAGTACTTGGGGCCTAATAACGTGGATTTCGTTCCTTGAAGGTTAGCCTAGTGCGGCGGGGTACATACATACCTAGTTATGCAGATCTGAGTGTATCCGCCAGCATGGTGGCAGATAAAAATGCAACCCCACCTTAAGTGGCATTTAGCACCATTCTAACAGGTATCTCGTAGTATTAAGCGCCTGGTAGTTTGGTAAATCTTTCGGGAAAAAGACTCAAAAATTGAAATACGTATCTTGGAAGCTTTTAGTTATACCGTGAAAGACTATGATATTATAACTGTAATATGCGTTATGAAATTATAAATACTATGAAGGCTTTAAATAGGGATGGGAATGATTATAGCGATTGCTAGGGGTTAAAGAGGTTGTTGCAATTTACCTGCTACCTCCTTGTCCGCCTTCTCTCGGCCCCTCAATCGAAGCACCCCGAGGGATGTGGCTCGTGCCTCCAAGCTTTGGGTACCCAAATAGAAAGGAATAGTCAAGATAGCAATAGGAAGCTTGTTCATCACCAATTCATGGGGTATCGCAAGCAACGGGAAACTTTCTTAAAGCATCCATTAACCTGTCCTTTCTGACACATAACCACCCCCCGGAAGAAGCAGTCTAATAATACCACAAATCACACCACGCACTCACCACCACCAAACCGAGCAGGGCAGACCCGCCGAAGCCACGACCAACCTTTGAAGGTACTTCGCGGACTCTTTGAATCCAACTTCCCCAACTCTTACACACGTCTCTTCTATCACTTATTACTGTTTCCTGAATCTTCCACATACATATATGGGATCCTGCTAATCACACGATCCGGTCGACTCATTGATCACAAGGTAGGTAGCACCACTACCACCACCTCCTCCTTCTGCTCTTCCACCATCGTCATCACTATCACCTGCAAACCCCAACCACACGCGCAGATGCTCCCGTACCCAGCTTAGATAAAAACCGCTGTTTCTATCTTCCTCCTGCAGGGTCCAAATCCCTCTCTCCCTCTCCCCCGCCATTTGGCTGAGTAATCGGCGACATCTCCCAATTGCGCTTCTATCAATACCCAACCAGAGGAGCAACTGCTGTATTTACTTTGATAGAGTTCAATAGTTCTGATATCCTCTGTTTAGCCGCACATCACTTTGGATCATTCGCGCATCCTGCATATCGCGATCGCCAAATATTATAAACATACTCTGAGCGACTTTCTCGAACAGCAGCTTCATTAACAAGATGGCAGCGGTCGAGACTAGCCCCAAGGTGACGCATAGCCCGCCGCCTACAACGGCTGCGAAGCGCCCGAAAGGTATAACTCCACCCATCTCGCATCGATTTCGTGGGGTTAACTTGCCCATATCAGGAATCCTCAAGAACTCCTTCCAGAAATCACCACCTCCGGAGTCACCGATTAAGGAGAAGGACTTATCGGAAAAGGAACTCACCATCATCAACACGCAGACAAATGCGGGGCATCGCCGATCCTCAAGCGCCGCCAGCCGGCCCCCGGGATCTCGTCGCCAATCGTCGCGGACGCCTTCTCACGCTGATGAGGACGCCGACAACAACCAGCGGCTAAAGTGGGACGAGGCCAACCTCTACCTGACGGAACAGGAGCGGACCTCCACCATGAAGATCACCGAGCCCAAGACGCCGTACGCCAAGCATTACGACCCCTCGGAGGACGACGACGATGAGGAGATGATGGACGGCGAGCACGCGGGTAAGGAAGAGATCCCCGGGTTGTCACTTGGCGAACCCGAGGAGGAGCTGCCGGAGAGCGAGTTCGGCTCGAGCCGCAAGCAGAACAAGGTGCACGTTAACGACGAGGATGCGACCCCGCAGCACGACGCCGACGAGTACATCGGCATGACCCCGGAGGAGCAGGAGAAGCACCGCAAGTTCGAGGAGCTGCGGAAGAAGCACTATGAGATGAAGGATGTGGCCAAGTTCCTCGGACACCCGGAGAACCTCGACGAGCTCGAGGACGACGACGAGCAGCAGCCGCCCTTGCCTACGATCAATGGAGCCAAGGTCGGGGCTGGCGATTAGGTGCCCGCATATGTCCATGCGGGGATGACTTTTAGCGATGAGACATGGGTTTACGAATGTGGGGATGGGAATATGACGCCGAGTGCGGATTATCGCATAACGAATGGAGTTGTAGATAGGTTCGCGGCGTTGTTGCCCGGGACAATTACTTTCCGCAGGAATCTATATCCTTGACGTGGCTGCGCAGAAACACGGGCACAAGTGATGGCTTTGAGTTTCTCTGAGGAGCTAGGAATTGTCGATTGTTCAGGAGTCGCACATTTGCGACTGCGCTGCGGAGTGACCTGTATGTAAGGCCTCTTATTGGCAATAACAGCGAGGAAAGGGTTGTATATTAGCATATGTTACCCTCAGCTCAGCGTCCGAGTGGGCTACGCTGAGAGAATTCTTCCCTGTGAATCGGTATTTAACATTTCAAGTCTATCCTGACACACGCCCTCCTCCAGAATATGCGTTTGAAAGTCTGAAGAGCCTGCACCCGGATTCCCCACATAGCACGTAAACGTCGCTCCTCGGCTTGCTGTTTGGATTGAGCACCAGCTTGATTTCTCGTACGGATAAGACCACGTATCTGCCCCTCGTGTGATCCGTCCATCGACCCTTGGGCTCGTCGTCTCGTGTGATTCTGTTTCGAAACCGTTCATAGCATCCCCTTGCGCGCCAGCTCGACCTTGCGCGCCGCCTCGCCCTCCTTGAACCCGCCCTTGGACACGCATATCCGGTGGCCCTCGCCCATCTCGAACTTGTCCTCGTTGGCGGGCCAGGCGCACGGGCAGTGGTGCGGGAAGTGTACGCATGCTATATTGGTTGACGGTACTGTCAGCGACGCCCGCGTCTGTTTTCGTGTCTCTTGCTTCATGTGCCACGGGCCGTCACGCCCCTTTCATCCCCGAAACATCGAATACGTACCTAGCGTGTCCGGGCACAGGTACCTGTCACAGTGCATGCGCTGGAAGTGCGTCTGGTAGAACGACGGCTCGCTTGGCACGTTCTGCGACTCCGGCGCACCTCCGCCTCCTCCGCCCCCGTGCCCCCCGCCGCCGCCGAACATCTGGTCGAAGAAGCCGAACTGCGCGGACGCGAGCGGGCTCAGGAGGGCCAGTAGGAGGAGCGTTAGGGGGTTCGGGAGGTGCATTGTGGATTTGGTGTCTCGTGGACGCTTTGGTTTAGTTTGAACAGATTAACGAGCGGACCTGATGGGGCGTTTCGTCGTAAGCTGCGTATTATAGGAGGGGATTGGATGGACGCCCAGCTTTATGAACGTGGTCATTACATACTCTGTGTACAACAATGAAGCTGCATTGCTGGCAACTTCAGGCGGTTCCTTATCGTTATCGCTGGTCTTATCGCCAACCCGGGTTCCTTAGCTGGGATAACCGGACGGTGGTGGGCAGGTGGATGACTAAGCGGAAATTTTGGCTGTAGGATCCCGGAGCTTCAAATCAACACCACACCAAGCAATTCGGAAGGGGGGTCGAAGGCCTTAATAGCACCGCCCTCCCCGGCCTTTCTATCTGGACTACGACGATGCGGATCGCTCAGTTGCAGCGGCCATTAGTGGCTGCTGCCTCGGGCCTGACGAGGTCATCGGCCCCCGCCACCATCCGACAGCTACAGGATGCGTTAGGGGCGCTACGGATAGGAGCCGGCAATGCGATGATCGAGGGTCGAAGGCATGCCTCGGTTAAGTCGCAGGGAATGTACAAGTTAAGAGACTCGAGCACGATTCCGAAAAAGCTGGGCGCGAAGAAATCCGGAGGTACGTCTCTCCTGTCCTCCATCTAAACCTGCGCGTCTCCATCGGATTCTGCTTGCGACATCGATATGCTCTTCACCATGAGACGAGGATACATGACCACGCGATGCCACTTCTAGTGGACAATGGACAGCTAACACACTCGTCAACCAACCAACAGACTCGTACGTCATCCCTGGAAACATCATCTACAAGCAGCGCGGCACCAAGTGGTTCCCGGGCGAGAATTGCGGCAT
This sequence comes from Monosporascus sp. GIB2, assembly GCA_004155935.1. Lineage (NCBI taxonomy): Eukaryota > Fungi > Ascomycota > Sordariomycetes > Xylariales > Monosporascus > Monosporascus sp. GIB2. Next base: position 1,196 of record QJNV01000408.1, on the reverse strand, counting down.
GGGCCGAGATCACACCATCTTCGCCCTGGCCTCGGGCTATGTCAAGTACTACCGGGACCCGGCGCGGCACCCGAAGCGGCAGTACATCGGCGTGGTGTTCAACAAGGAGGACAAGCTGCCCTACCCGCCGCACGCGGCGCGCAAGCGCAAGCTGAACATGGTGGCGAGCCCGATCCCGCCGCCGCCCCAGGAGCCCGCGCTCTCGCCCTCGGGCATCCCGACGGCGGTGGTGCGGCAGGGGACCGGGCGGCGCCCGCACCCGCGCGACGAGCGCGTCATAAAGCTGCGGCAGGACTCGTCGTACGCCTACCAGGAGGAGAACTGGCGCCTCGGCACGCTGGTCAGGACCGAGAAGCGCAAGCTGGGCTCCCGCCGCGTCGCCATGCGCCACCGCCGCCGCCGCAAGCTCGCCATCGCCCGCGAGATGCGCGCCGAGCGCGAGGACAAGATCGCGCGCCGCAAGGAGGCCCTCGACGCCCAGCGCGCCGCCCGCATCCGCAAGATGCGCGAGTACCACCAGCGCAGGAAGGCCGAGGCCGCTGCCGCCGCTGCAGCGAACCCGAACGGGGCCCAGGGCCCGCCTAGCCCGCCGCCGGCGCCTAGGGTTGAGACTTAGTTTGGTGGGGTGCTAAGGGTTGGCGCGTGTGCGTGGCTGTGAGGAAAGGAGATGAGAGACGGAATGGTATAGTACCTCTGATGTCAGGCCAAGGAGGGATGATGATCATTATGGAACCCTCTCCCGGAAGTGCGGGCTGTGGCGTGATATTGTAACACTAGTAGCGTGCATAAGCAGGTCACCAGAAATGTACACAAGAAACTATTCCAAGCGTGCTCTCGAACAGCTGAGATAGGACTTCCTAGCCCGAGGTCCCCTTGATGAGCATTAATGTTATAAAGTTTATAGTGTATCGTATGTATAGGGCAATAAAAAGGGGGCCAACCACTGCCCACATCCATCCTATTTACACAGGCGATCCTTTAGGTAGGCTGACCATCATCCACCAGTAAGGCTGAACGGAACCCTTTGTGATTGGGGGGTGAGAGACCTAGCAACGAGATTGTGCGGCGATTGGAGAAACTTTGGGCAGGCTATGGAAAGATAAGAATTGGTATTGCTACGCTGTCCTCACACTACGTACTTGGGCTAGACATGAAGGCCTCTAGTTAATGCTTGCGCTTGGGATTCCGGCGCTGTA